>CAJQZJ010033152.1:1484909-1503743 GCA_907164525.1 Lophiomys imhausi
GAGGCCACTGAGGTGACCAACGCAAGCCTAGCTGAGCAGCTGTGCTGGCAGTGAGGCAGGAGGTGGTGCTCCATGCAAGCCTGGCCAGTCAGATAGTGGCAGAGGTGAATTCTTCACGGAAAGAAGAATTCCTTCACGGAAAGAAGGCTTCCTTCCCAAGCCCAAAATAAACAGCCAAGTCTCAGATGGTCGGGTGGAAGAATGGAGAAAGAGAGTTTATTTCATGAATCAGGGGCGTTATAAAGCTTTCAGTAGTGGGGAGAGGTTCTGGAGGAAAATGTGTTGGATTCGCTGGGTATGGTCCTATCAGAAGAAAGGAAATGTAGTACCTAATTTTCCCATGGGCAGAGAGGGTAGAGGAAGAACTCCAGCTTCATTGGGCAGGTTTCTTATCAGGGAAGGGTTCGGCTGTGTGACACTCCTTACTTAGGGATCTGAGATTTCTCCAGATCAGACAGAGGAAGGAATCAAACTGAGAAAAGGGAGTCTTGCACTGAGCTCAAAAGCTTTCTAGTAATCCGAGACTTCAATCTTACCAGCAGATATTCCCCACATTTCCTCTCCTCCATACTCTATTTCCCTTCTGTTTCTTCCCTCCTTTTCCCTCCCTTGCCCTCCCCTCTCCTCCCCTTTCCTCTTCTGCCCTCCTCTTCCCTTCCCTCCCTTGTCTTTCCCTTCCCACAGTGACTCACCTTGTAGAGCAGAAAGGCCTTGAGCTTGAGTAGAGCACTAGTTGCCTATAGATAAGAAAATGGTGGATGACCTTCCTTCTGCCACATTTTTGCTATTTGAGTTAAGAAGACACAGTGTATTATCTATGAGATACTTTTTATTATAAAACAAAGATTGCTGTTTATAAGTTTTAGGAAAGTACAGTTGATTCTGATTTTACATGGACACAATTTATTTTAATCTTTTTTTATTTTTACATTGGAAAATAAGTTTATCTGCTACACTGTGAAAACTACAGGGGGCATGACAGTAACAGAAGAAACAGAAGAACAGAAGAACCACCTGCCTATAATTTTAACTTTATTGAACATGTCTTCAACATTAAAAATGATTTTATCTGACCATAAATTGTGTTTTGTTGTTTGAAATTAAAGAACAATTCAGAGATAGAGGTCAACTTTACAGGAAAAAAATGGTAATTCAGTCCTGTAACTAATGGTCAAGCTAGATATGGTGACTCGTACCAGTACTTCCACCACATGGGAGGCTGAGGCTGGAAGATTATAAGTTTGAGGCCATATTAGTATGTGACATGAATATCTGACAAACCAGGGCTCCCTCAATAACAAACCCCGCAAATTAAAAAATATGTAATAGCCAATGGAAGATAACAATGATTATCTAACTGATTATTTCCAAATGCATGGTATCCTTCTTTCTACAACCATTTTGGTTCAGACTTCACCAAATGGAGAAACAGATTCTCTAACTATGTAGGCATAATGGATAATGATAGAGAAGAAAGAGAATACCATAAGAGTTGTCCAGTCCATTATAATTACATGGGTTGTTAGAAGGCTTTAAGAGGAGTAAAGCTGTCCACAGCTAAGGAGTGTTACATTTTTTTTAATGTAATGCTTGACTGTTCTCTGCTATGGAGCCTTTAATTATTTATACTATTTGGTGTATGATAGAGAGAAGCCAAAGTGCTTTGTCATATAAACTTGTCCCTGATGTTTACTCAATATACAAAGCACATACCCACCTTGTCAGAATCAGTCTGGTCACTGAGAAAATGCTGGGGTTTAACTTGGCTGATTGCTCGGGGGGCCCTAGTGCAAATGCTCTACAGGATGATGTAGCAGCCAATGAATAAAATTCAGCATTGAAAAGACCAATGAAGAACTGCAATGCTTTCCAAGATATTTATGAATTCCACTTGTCTCAACAAAGCTACTTAGCCTGAGGTTACTGGAAGATGTGATGCATGGCCTAAAGATTCTACCAATCTGAGGCATCATTGGATCCAGACAGGCAAACTGGGATGTGGTCAGCTGCAGTGTTAGAGGACATCTCTCTGGAACAAGGACATCAGTCATTATGATAGGAAAAGACTACAAGTGTGAGCTGTAACCTTGTCACATTGCTATATCATTTCAGTAAATACTTTTGCTAAGTAGAATGTGGGTTATCTATTTCTTCAGCTTTCGAAAATATAATTAAAACAATTTGGACTGGAATAGCCAAAAGAAGATACTCAATAGGCAGTTTGGCATTTAGAGCCCATGAAAGAAGTCAGGCTAAAAATATATACAGTGGACTGGTGTTATCTCTTATGCTTACTTAACTTATATTAACTATATGATATGCATTTGGCAAGACACAAAGCCCAATAACATATTTTTCTTGTAACATGGTTCCCATGTGCAAGCCAACAACTTCATCTGGCGTTTTACTAAAGCAGCAACCTTCTGTTCCAACAGCAAAGGAAGACGGGCTGTGCAGGACTTCTTGATTGATGGTGTGTATATTCAAGATGGTGTACGGTGACTTGCAGAGAATGTTAAAGATTTTAAGGGATAATTTTAACTTGTTCTATTTTTGCCTTTCATGCCAACTTTAAATCCTAACCCCCTTGGAACAAGTCAAGACTATATTTGAGTGTCATGATATATAGGTGGCTGCAGTTATGGTCACAGAAGACACTATTTAAGGGAAAGTACGCACAGTAATACAAAAAGAGATCTGAGATGGAATCCTAAGGAACACCAATGAGTGAAATACAGTCAAGAGAGCTTACAAGGTTCTGAGGGGATTGGGGGGGCCAAAGAAAGATTACTATTATAAAAACTCAAGAATAGAGTTTCCAAACAACAATCAATCATATATATATGTGTGTATATATACATATATTATATATAATATATAAAATAATACTAATATAATTTTGCATACACACACACACACACACACGTATATGTATAAGGACAGATACTTCCTGAAATGCTTTAGGCTGTTGTTTATGGGAGATAACAAGCTACAGGTTATCATTCCCCTAAACACTTTGTTTGACTCGGCTGTACCAGATGTGTTTGATCATATGTAGGCAGGAGGTACTTGGGCAGGAAATATATCAGGATGTATGCCTGCCCCTGATTGGATATAACGGGAAAGGTATGCAAGCAGGAAGTGCATCAGGAAATATGCTTACCCCTGATTGGACCTATTGGAAAATATGGTGGCCTTATGGGTATGCTTTTACAAGCCTCTGCAAAATGTGACTCCTTGCCATTTTCTGGGAACTCAGGAATTGAACCTGGCCAGAGTGTGTATCATCCTGGCCAGTATTTAATTAAAGCTTGCTCCAAATTTGGCTCAAAATTGTGGTAATGGTCTTATTCTTGTCTGGTAGGATTAACAGTTAAGTAGATAAGTCTTTTAAAAATTAAGGGAAGTTGGGGGTTAGGAGTGTGGAGTGCTTGCATAAACACACATGAAACCTTGGGCTCAATCTCAGCACTACAAGAAGAAGATGTGGTGTGGCACATTCCCATAATTCTAGCAGTATTTCACTCCACAGCAGGCTGAAGTCCTCCTGGGATATATAAGATCCTGCTCACATTCATTTGCTCATGAAACACAAAGCAATAGGGTAGTATTGTAGTGACTTCAAGCTCCCCTGTGAAGAAAAGGAAGGTGATAAGAAGGCAGACAGGGCAGAGTGGGAGCCAAAAGAGGGCATTTTGACATTTCACATTTTAAGTGGGTATGACTGAATCTAGTTTATAGGTCAAGCACAAGAACCAAAAAGAAAGAGGAAATAATTTGCATAACACAGCCCTGAAGACACAGAAGTTGAGTTGCAAATACTAATTCCAATAAACTTTAAGGGATAAAGACATCAATGGGAGTGGAAGCAGATATTTTGTACTGAGGAAGGAAGATATGCTCAAGAAAAGTCCCTTTCTGATGGACTTTATTTTCTCTATATTAAAAAGAAGAAGAAATAAACAGCCATTTTCTAAAAGTGAGGGCAGAGGCTTAAAATTTTGTGAAAATGTAAGTGCTCCCACAGAACATGCTAGGGCTGGATTTCCATATTTAAAGAGGTACTAATTCCTGTGCTTTATGTGATTGTGTGATTTTTGTTTTGTTTTGTTTTAAACAATACAACTCATTGTGGGATTCAGTGAAAGAGTGTAAAGGGAAGATGAATGGATAACTCCAGAATTGTAGCTAAAGGAGGGTAGAGAAGCATTGAAAATTTGGGATATTTAGAAGTCATTGGTAGGAGAGTAACAGAAGTGAGACTCATGGGTCTGAACTTGATGGTAAAGACATGTCAAAATGAGAGTTGGCACTCATGAAAGAGAGAGGAGTTAGGGACAGAGAGTGACCATTGAAAAAGTCTGTTAAGGCCAGTGTCGCAATACCTTGCTGTTAAGTCTGACATTGCTGGAAAGTCCCTGAGCTCAGTGCTAAATGGTAGACTCCCTTTTTCAGCGGGTTTCCCCCTCTCTGCCTGATCTGGAGAAACCCCATACCCTCTATCAGATGAATGTCACCTAGGTCTCAGGGAAATTACAGGTCCAACCCTTTCTCCTGACAAGAAACCTATTCAATGAGCACCAGGATTCCTGCAAATGCCTCTCCATGAGATATCTTAGTACCTTAGCTGTCAGCCAATGACCTTTGCCCATGCCTCTAACCATACCTGCAGTGTAACATTTGACACTGTTCCTTGGTAACACGCCCCCCCCCCCCAAGCTGGCCATAGGATAATTAGGTACTGTACTGTGTTTCCCTTCTTAGGACCATACTGCTACTTGTAAATGAAGTATCCGTGGAACTCCTAGCCCCAGTCAATCAAATGCATTCACTCCCAAAACCCCTCCCATTGCCCAAGGTTTATAATGTCACTATTCACAAAATAAACAATTCACCATCCACTTCATCATAGATCATCTGAGACTTGCTGCTTATTTTGGGCTTGGGAAGGAAGGGCTTTTTCCAGAAGAATTTATCTCTGAATCCACCTGCCAAGCCAGGCTACTGCCATCTGCAACCAGAGCTCACTTTGGGAGCTCCAGGTACAAGCTCCCACCTTCATTGTTGCTGCCATCCACCAGACCATCTCCAGAGCCCATACCTCAGATTCCAGGCTATTTCTGGAGCCACTGATACAGGAGCCCACACCTCACAGCTGCCCCCTTTTACCAAATCAGGTTGGATTCTCCCCACTGCTTGGCTTGGTTCAGGAACCCTGAGCTCCCTGCTGCCACCTGGCATGGTGCTAGCAACTTAGTTAAAAGGGCTGTGACCTTACACTGCAGAGCAGAGAGGGTCTCTATCTCCCTCCCCCCCCTTCTCTCTCTCTCTATTTCTCTGCATGTTTATCTGGGAGCTATAACACCTTACGGTGGAGATCATCCATTCTCCTGCCTCTCTGGGATATCCTGTAACATGGATCTCCTTTTCTGCCTGGAAACCAGTGGAGCTTAGACCATCTGGTGGAGAAGTGTGCACTTCTGGCTTAGCATCTGACAAGGCCTGAGCTTCCCAGGAGTCCCAGAACCACAGGTCAGTAGAAGTAGGAAGGGGAGAACTTCAGGCTCAGAGGATAAGATTCAAGTGGAGAACACAGGGCACATCAAGGCCCACTCAGATGCCTCAATGACACCAAGTCCTCTCTACCAGTAACTCCCTACATAAGGTTAAGGCTACTCCTAGCTGTTTAACCAGTCAGACTCATGTGACCACTGAAGTAGAATCCAGACCATTTATAAGGACAGAGCTGCATCAAATAAGAAATGATTTTATACAAAGGAGAGGGAAGGATGTGTCCTATGTAGCCCACTTATGGGTAAAGGAAGCTAATATAGTAATATTAACCTCAGAAGAAATGAAGGAAGATCATTTCAAAACTTACCACCCTTAAATGAAAGGATACTAGAAAATTCGCACATGTTTGAAGGTCTGGAATGAATTTCAGATATAGCTAGAGGGGAAACTCACCTTTTATTGGGTTGGGTAACAGCTGTGTGGAGGCAGGCTTTCTCCACACTTGATCTAACTTAATTTGAGGAAAGACAATGGAAAAATATGAAAGAAGCAATTGAAATTGCCAGGAAATTTCATATACTTTTTCTAATTTACCAAACAGCCTAACACCACAGGCATCACCACTGCACCCTGGCATGAGGAAAATTCTAATTAAGGGCACCCACCACATTTGTGAATGACATTGACATCAACTCTGGACAATTGCCAAACTGTTGGAGGATCTATTAACTTCTTCATGCAGACTAGAGAACTGGAGACAGATAAAATAGTATCCTTCCAGTATAACGTACAGAATGGAAACAAACCAGCACCACAGAAAAACTTACACAAAAGGTGACTTTTTTTTTTTTTTTTTAGGCAGAGGCAAGGCAAGACCACCCCCAAGACCCAACCCTCCAATCTTTCATAAAATTAGGAAATTTGGAAGGCAAGATCAGATAGCAATAAAATGGATTCAAAGAGGAAGATTCAGAAACAAATTCCTAGGCAAACTAAAGAATGTAAGAAATCGACAAGCTGGGATCAAGGAAGGACCCTGAGTTCTTCATACCTATCCCAGCAAAGATCAGGGGAATGGTTCAAAGATAATTGACTGATAAATACAGGATGTGAGGTAACAATTTACAACCTCTACCAATCCTTACCAAACCCCCCAAAAAAATGCAATTATTTAAGGAGTAGCAGGAAAACCATTTAAAGCAGAAATATAAAATATAAAATCATTAGTCTATAATTTATCTCTAATATTACTACAATATTTACACCAGCATTCAATTGTGTGCTGGGGATGAATGTCACACCCAAATTATTTTCCCAATGGTATTACATTAAAAAAACTTAAGCTCTTGGGCTGTAACACCATCTAAGTCCAAATTCCTCCTATAGAATTCCCAAAAATTAAGGGATCATTTACCAAGTAATACCCTATCAAAGGGTTTAGTGAAACCATCACTAACACTGTAAATAAATTATTGAAGGAAGATATTTTTGAATCCACACAATCCTTCAACTTCAATAGTCCTGTTTGGCCAGTGGGGAAAAAAAAAGTAGTCAATGAAGATTCACAGTAGACTACAGGAACATTAATCAGCTTTTTCAACATATACCAGACAATTTACTTGATGGAGAAGATATATTTATAAAGGTTAGGAATTACTCAAAATTCTTTGGCATCATAGTCTTATCAGATATGTTCTTTAGTATACCATTCCATGTGGACTCTAGAGACATTACTACTTTTACCTGGAATAATAAACAACACAGATTCAAAACACTGCCTCAAGGCTATAAGAATAGATTGATCATTGCCCATGTGACACTAAGATGGTCACTGGAAAAGCTACCTCAATCAGACTGCTTAGGTTTAAGCTCTGTATGTGATATTTTGACTGCAGGATACAATAAGGACACTGTTCAAAACTATATGAAAACAGTAACTAATACCCTTGCACATGTTGGGTGGACCATTAATAAAGACAATTTGAAAGGGCCAGAAACCTCAACAAAATTTCTAGGTGTGTTATGAACATCTGAAGGACCCAAGGTCCTAGATGGCATATTGCACAAGATTTTAAATATAACCTCCACCCAGGGGCAAAACTCAAATCCAACACTTAATTGATATGTTTGCATACTGGACGAACCACATACAATATTTTCAGATTGTTATGAAACCCCCATATAAGCTTTCTAGAAATCAGCTGGTTTTTCAATGGGGACAGGAACAAAAAGAAACTTTTGAGACAGCCTGTAAGCTCATCTCTGAGCATTTAACCCTGACCAATATTGAACCAAATGATACTCTAATTATGGATATCATATTTATTGGTGAATATGGCAACTGGGGACTCTTCATAAGGCAAAATGGAGTCCACCAACATTTGTGTGTTGACTTCTATTGCAAGCACTTCTCATACACGAAGAATACTTTCTCTTTGAGAAACAAATCTGAACATTTTATGAGGCATGCAGAACCGTACACTCAGTCATTGCCAACCAACCTATGGCCATGGGGGCACCCATTGCAATGGGAGGTATTACAGTGGGAATGGTACCTATCCGAATTCCTTCGAGACCAGGATATGGTAGCAAAGGGGTCTGTGTGTTCCTGCACTAAGGAAATAGCTCAGTTGCCTATCATCTCCATCCTTGTGCCACTTCCCCTTCCCTCATTTGGCTAACACATAGTTTACTGATGGCTTATCATCCATTGATGGAACCAAAACTAAATGGAGAGCTGCAGCCTATAGACTGAGGGGTGGAAAATTGGGGATGGGGGTTCAAATGGCTATCACCGAGGAAGCATAGGATGCGGAAGTAATACTAGCACAATTGGCTACAAGACAAACAGCTAAGGAAAATCTACATCTTCTCCAATTCATGGTGCGTGTGCCATGGTATAGCTATATGGTCATCAAAGTGGAAAACCATTAACTGGCAGATCCAGGTGGTGTCTCTCCAGATGTGCAGAGCCAAGCATTACTCTTGGTCTCTGCTTATACACTGTCCAGTGGGTGTCATGGGGTTCTAGGACTGAGTCTGGTTACCTTGAGTGATGCTACTGGGTTCTGGTTATTGGGTGCAGCCTTGGGTTTAGAGGGGTTCCTGACAAGTTATATTCACATGTCCAAACAGCATTTTTTTTTACTATGTTCATTACAGGTAGGCACAAAACTCATGAGATAAATTCAAGTAGATTGCTGATAGAGAATAGAAATGAAGGCCGTGAGAGTGCATAGACACAGAACAGAGACTCCAGTGCCTGATGTGAAAGGCAGGTATTAAGCCTGGTGAATGTGGTGAGTCACTGACAAGGTGGTAATGAGGATAAGAAGTGGTCCAGGTGAGCTGGGAATAACCACCTGATCAATGAAAACATTGCTTTGCAAGAAAGTAAAATAATGGAATTTGCATGTTGGAGCTAGGAGAAAGGAATACCTCTAGGCTACGAGGAAAGTAGAAGTAAAGATCTCAAGGGGCCATGTTTCAAGTAAATGTGCCATGTAGCCTAGCTCCCTTCAGAAACTGGAACGTGTCAAACTGATCAACACCCATCCATTCTCTTCACAAACTCATCCAAGAATCTAGCATTTGCCAGGGAAACTGTACTAAGTAGTAGAAATAGAGCAACAGACAGACAGGCATCGCCCTGCTTTTACGGAGGTAAGAGCCCATAGTCAATAACAGGCCAAGCAAACAATCATAAAAATTAAATTGGGCTCAGTGGACAAAAGGCATTTGCTGCCATGCCTGATGGCCTGAGTTCAATCCCTTGGTCCCACCTCGTGGAAGAGCAGGTCCTCTGATCTCCGTATGCATGCCATGACACACATGAGCCTCCACCCCAATAAATAAATAAATCTAAATTTAAAAATAAATAAATTCATAGCCCCACCCCTTTCTTCTCCTATTGGGGATTGAACCCATGGCCACACACATGCAAAGCCATGCTCGGTCACTGAGCTCCCCCTCACCACCCTTCTTATTAACTTTTTTTTTTTTTTTTTTTTGAGATTGGGCCTAGTTGCCCCTGCACAGCTGGCCTTGAATTTTTGATTCTCCTGCCTCAACTTCTAGAGGTGTTGCCACCATGCCTATCCAAACAAAAGAAGAAAAAAAGAAAGAAAAAGAATAAGAAAGAAAAAAAGTTTGACTCAAGTATGTTTTGAGCCTCTGTAGACCTAGTTGTTGGAGGAATATTAAAGTCTAAATCAACCCACGAAAGGAAAATACAGATATGCATACAATCTAGCAGGCATTGACACTGATAATGTGGATAAGCTTTCCTGTGCCTCTGAAAAAGTCACTGATAGAGCTGTTTTCTAAGAGAGTAAATACCAGTTTATAGCAGCCTTAGAAGTTGTTTACATTACAGCAAGGCACCGCATCCATTGATATGGAAATTCGTTAAGAAAGCTTTAATGGCTAGACAACTACAGAGCTGAAGAATGTTATTCTACAACAGAATACCTAAGAACCACATGAAAGGTGGTTATATGTATAAAGAATGTTATATATATATGCAAGGTAGAAAATTTCCTAGATACATTCAGAAGTATTTATATACTGCTATTCCTTCCTGCAGGTGCACACCACACTGTGGAGGTCAGAGGACAAACTTAGACGTTAGTCCTTGCTTTTTAACCTTGTTTTGCCCTGGCTGGCCTGTGACCTTCCAGGGAATCTTTCTGCTTCCATCCCTCGTCTCACTGTGAGAACATGGGCTTTCAAACATACACAGTCACATCTGGTTGTACTATGCATGTGCTGGAGATTTGAACTCAGATCTAAATGCTTGCACAGTGAGCACTTTACCCACTAGCCCATCTCCTCAAGCCCTGGATTGCCACTCTAAATAACAAATGATAACGACCACAAAGAGAGCAACGGATGAATTATGGGTAGATAAAAATGTAACAATCACACACAGTTACATGGGAGGTCTTTGTTATTTTGACATTTTGAAAGTTTCATCCAATAACTATATTTTTATTTTTTACTAAGTACTTATATATAATTTTTTAATGTTTATTTATTACTTCAAGTTACATCTCCATCACAGCCCTCTCCCTCCACCCCTCCCAGCCCCACCATCCTACCCTCTCACCCTTCCCCCCGAATGCATAATTCTTTTTTTTTTCAGTCCAACAAATGGTTCTTTCTCTTATAACAGTAAATACAGTGCAAAACAACTGAAATAAGTGGTCCACAATTCTGAGAGTTATATGGCTTAGCATACATTCTCAATGTCCAGTCCATATGTATTTGGCCCCTGACTTTAACATTCTACTATCTAACTATCTCCATGAGTTTGAAGTTCTATATCTAACTCAGCTTTCATACTAACTTGCATCACAATTTTAAAAACATCTTCTTAGATCCAGAATGCCCTCTTGATTCCTAAACAACTCAAAATTTAACTATAAGACTCTAGCTATCTATTCTTCAACCACCTCAGAGACCTGAGAGGGATAAATATATCTGATTATATAATAACTATATTTTAATTATAATCAACTGATCTCATATTGAAACATTTGAACATTTGGATCTAGCTTGAGAGTCTTCTTTACACTGCCCTACCAGTGAATACAATTATGTCAATAGACTTCTAGTAAAAAGCCAGTTATAGGCTGGTAAGATAGATGGTTCAGTGGCTAACGGTGCTTGCTGCCAAGACCGATCACCAGATTTTGATTTCCTGAACACACATGGTGGAAAAAGAAAACCAACTCCTGAAAATTATCCTCTGACCTCCACACTGAAGTCATGGTGTGTATCCTGCAACTCTTGCCGCAGATAAATACATAAATGTAATTTTTAAAAGCAAGTTGGGCATGGCAGTACATTCCTTCATTTCAGAATTCAGAAAACAGAGGCAGGTGGATCTCCATGAGTTTTGAGACATAGAGAGTTCAGGCCAGCCAGGGCTATATAGTGAAATCGTGTTTAAAATAAACAGAACAATAACAACAAATGTATAAAAAGTATACCCAGAAGCTAAATTTGAACTAATAATATTATCAGAGATAAATCCTTTCATAAGTAAACATAAAGAAATGATGATGTATAAAATGGGGAAAAACAATTTTTCTTGTCGTTTTGCTGTTTTGAGAAAAGGTCTCATGTAATTCGGGCTGGTCTAAGACTTGCTATGTGGCTCAGGTTGGTCCTCCTGCCTCTACCTCACAAACATTGGAATTACAAGTGTGCACCATCACAGCCAGCAAGACTTTTAAACATGTGATTCTCACATGTTATAGATAAGGATGGGAAACAATAATTGAAAAAAGAAGCATATAAGTAAAGAAAAAAAGGAGGATGAAGAACACAGTAAAACAAACTGTGTGCGATGTACTGTATCCTAGGGCACAGGCCCATTCGAGCTTCAAATCCTTCACCAACAGTCCCTGTTAGCCTTCTTAGCCCAGCCTCCTCTGAGGCTTCAGCCTAAGCCTATATGGGCCTGTAAAGCCTTTGGGAGGCTTGCCACCTGAGTCTCACTGTGGATAAAGCTCAGTGAACAAACACCAGGCTGAACCAGAGGCCAACCTTCCCTTAGGAGGGATTTGGTTTAGGATATGGTTAGGGATTTCAGTCCTGTGTTTGCTTCAGTCCAAGAAGCACACGTGATCCTGCCCAAGCATCCACCCCACCCCTCCTTCCCCAGCACAGCCATTGGCTTCGTGATGCTTTGCAAAGTTTAGTTGTTATCATTTTCTTCTCTGATACGTACTACAGAAAATTTTAATTAAAATTGCATAAAATAGATTTTCTTGCCTTATATGAAAAAAATTAGGAATATGTTGTTTCCACAGAAATATACGTTTGTGCAAAATATAAAACATGATTGGCACACAGTCTTTCAACAACTTACTTCCCAAGTCCCTACTAAATGCAAAGCACTTTGAGCCAAGCAACACAAAGACACACAGTTCTTGATAACAAGAAAGAGACTTAGCGTTAAAGGAATACATTGACAGGATATCAAATACCTCTCAGAGTCAACAAGAAAACTGAAAAACCAGGCTTATAAAAGGAAAGGCGTCCAAGACAACCTAACAGTAGGAACCACAAGAAAACCACAACCATGCTTGGTGAGGGTCCTGTTGCTGACCCTGGTAATACACGTGCATGGACTGCACACACTACACTTCCACCAAAAGCTCCTAGGAAAATACTTAATTATTTTTTCCCTTTCGCATAGTTCAGTTAAGATTCGAGGCTAAAAACTGATTTGTTGAGCCTACATGCCATGCTGGTGCCACAGTTTCTGAGGGGTGGGAACGAGACTCTCTGATCAGTGTGGCATCCAGAAAAGCATTCAGTACCCTAAGACCCACCAAGGCTCAAACAATGAGGAATTTGCCCTCAAAGTAAGAAAACACGTAGAGGTTTAAAGAACAAAGAAATTTCTAACATCTACTTCAAGTCATAGTTTGACCACTTAACATAGTCTCTTCTCACTTTCTGAGAGATGCTGTGCCATCATTGTTACACACTATTCGTATACAATTGCTTTTCTTGAGGCAGGACTTGCTATCTCATCCAGAGTGTTTTTGAACTGGACATCCTCCTGCCTCAGTCCCCCAAATGCTGGCACTACAGACCTGTGCTACAACAGTAAGCATTCCTCCTCTTCTATCCCTTCAGTTGAGAGAACAGAAACCAGCGTTGTATCAAGGGTTGTTAGATGGTGTAGTGATTTGAATGGGAATGGGTCCCATAGACTCATAGATTTGAACATTTGGGGAATGATACTCTTTGAAAGGATTAGGAGTTGTGACCTTGTTGGAGGAAGTGTGACACTGGGAGTTGGCTTTGAGTGGCCCAAGCCAAGCCCAGTGTCTCTCTCTTCTTGTTGCCTATGGATACAAAGGTAGAACTCTCAGATCCTTTTCCAGCACCATGTCTGCCTACATGCCATCATACTTCCCACCATGTTGATAATGGACTAATCCTCTGAAACTCTAAGCAAGCCCCAATTAAATGCTTTCTTTATAAGAGTTTATGATGTTGTAGGGTCTCTTCACAGCAATTGAACACTGACTAAGACAGAAGTTGGCACCAGGGAACAGGGCACTGCTGTGACAGGCCTGACCATGTTGTTTGTTGACAGAATGTGGACTTTGGATTAGGAGCACAGTTGAAGGTATTAAGAAGTGCTTAATGGGTCATACTAGAAGGGGCATATACAGATTATGATGGCCCTGTTTAAGAAGTTTCAGAGGAGAAGACTATTAGTAAGTGGCCTACAGATGTTTTGGTTAAGAATGTAGCTACTTTCTGTCCTTGTCTAAAAAACTCTACCTGGGGCTAAATTGAAGAGTTTTGAATTAATGATGCTGGCAGAGGAGATTTCAAGACAACCTCATATTGACTGTGTCGTATGGTTATTACTGGTCACTCTTCTAAAGATCTATAATGAGGGCTGGAGAGATGGTTCAGCAGTTAAGAGCACTGGCTGCTCTTCTAAAGGACACAAGGTTCAGTTTCAGCACCCACATGGCAGCTCACACCTGCTTGTGACTCCAGTTCCAGAGCTTCTGACACTCTCATAGATGCCGTTAAAACACTAGTGAACATAAAATAAATAAATTATATCTAAAAAAAATCTATAATGAAAAGGAACAAGCTGAACAATGAAAAATAGAAAATGTAAAGTTTGAGGAGAAAAAGAGAACTAAGAAATGTAATGGAGCTAATAAGTCCAAGAAGATAAAAGGTTTAAAGAAAAGCCTGATGCTAAATGAAATAAAAGGAGTGGTAGCCTCAGGACAAGACCCTAGCCAACTAAGCTTCCAAATAATAAAAAGGAAATTTAAAAAGCTTAATCAGTGAAGGAAACCATGGAAAACAGAAAACTGATGCAGATGTAGTTGAACAAGGGGGCCATGTTCCAGCCCCAGGAAGCAGCAGAACTTGGCAGCTTCAGCCACATGATTCTGGCTTTAGAGTCAAGGACACAAGAAAGGGGGTTATAGAATCTCCTGCCATGACTAAGGAGAGCCATTCAGGCCAGGTGTGTGGCAGGGTATCCCTGCATGGAGGCTCAGAGAGTGTAAAGATGTGAACGTGAAGCTTGGATTTTGTTGGTGACCTCAAGACCCTGGAGATATGGGTCACGGGATATAAAAGTGCTAGCAAGGTATAGAACAAGCCCAAGAGGGAGAAATATGTTGCAGTCAAAAAAGCTGAAAGGAGTGATAGACCTGAAGACATGGTGATGCAGAGTTTGGATTTTTCCAACTGGATTTTTTGGTCTTGCTCTCATTCAGTATGTTACTATGCTACTTTCCCTCCTTTTGGAATGGGAATGTGCATTCAATGTCATTGTATGTTGGAAGTATGTGATAGGCTTTTTTATTTTGATTGAGAACCAGGGAATAGAATATGATGGTTTGAATAAGAATGGCCCTCATAGGCTCATGTATTTGAATGCCTAGAGGGTGGTACTATTTTAAAGGATTGGTCGGCGTGACCTTGTTGGAAAAAGTGTGTCACTGTTGGGAAGCCTAACTTAGGCACAGTGGATCTCTTCTTGTTGCCTGATACAAATGTAGAACTCTCGGCTCCTCCAGCACTATGTCTGCCTGAATGCTGCCATGCTTCCCACCATGATGATAATGGACTAAACCTCTGAAACTATAAAGCCAGTCCCAATTAAATGTTTTCCTTTATAAGACTTGCTGTAGTCATGGTGTTGTTTCACAGTAATAGAACATTGACTAAGACAGATGGCATTGGGAAGAGTTTCATGACCATTTAAAAACCTCATTACTTGGTTCATCTATGGGAAAAATGTCATATGTGGTTGCTGCTTCACAGCCTACCACAGAATCATAAGCCAACCTTATCAGGTTTTTGGTTCCTGCCAGTTGATGGACATTTCATAAGAAAAAGAAATTCTATGGGTGTTATATCATTTATTTACTTCCACTGACCCTATAATAGGCGTTCTTTCATCAGTAGCAAATCAGAATCTATAACAGTTTATGAGATTCATCAAATCTACAATTATGATGATAGTAGGGACATGATTGACAAGAAAGGAAAATCACAATCGGTGCCTGTTTTAAACACCAGTGCTTCCTGCATGGCAGAGGTCCAGTATAGGCAACTTGTTGCCAAATGGCTTACTGGTCCCCCACTCCATCACTACACGATTGTTATGATTCACACTAGGAAGTCTAGGAGTGTTAGCAACTACAGGCAAACAGAATGCTCACTGGACACCATTAGATGACCATTGGTGAGAGAAACTGTTTTTGAGGCAAGGCTTTACTTTCATCTCTGCTACCAAGAGACTATGTGGAGGCTGGGTGTGGTGGTCTGAATAGGAATGGTCCCCATACACTCAAGTATGTGAATGTTCGGCCCACAGTGGGTGGTGCTGTTAGGAGGTGTGGCCTTGTTGGAGGAAGTGTGTCACTGTGGGGGCGGGCTCTGAGGTCTCCTGTGCTCAATCTACACCTAGTGTGGCACCCAGTCTCCTTCTGTTGCCTGTGGATCAAGATGTAGAATTCTCAGCTCCTTCTGTGTCTGGAAGTTGCCATACTTCCTGCCATGATGATAATGGGCTAAATCTCTGGAAACTGTAAGCCAGTTCCAATTAAATGTTTTCCTTTATAAGAGTTGCCTTGGTCATGGTGTTTCTTCACAACAGTAAAACCCTAAATAAAATACTGGGAAAGGAGACACTGTAATTCTTGGAATAAGCCATCTTCCACACCTTCTTCAGTAACAATTTCTTTTCTTTTCCTTTTTCGTTTTTCTATACAGGGTTTCTCTGTGTATTAGCCCTGGCTGTCCTGGACTCACTTTGTAGACCAGGCTAGCCTCAAACTCACAGAGATCTGCCTGCCTCTGCCTCCTGAATGCTGTGATTAAAGGTGTGCACCATAAGTTCTTAAAGATAGTTCATCTGTAGTACAAATAATATAATCTGAGTCCATTCTAGTAGATACACCATGTATAACTCTTTCTTAAATCTTGTTTCCAATAATTCCATGACCAAGCAAAATTAGAAGAGTCAGGGTAAGTGGTTACCTCAAATCATGGTCCACAGAGGTTTTATGAGGTCAGTAGTGTCATGGGAGTATTGTTATGAGAAATTAAGTCACCTAGTCACCAAACTCACGCGTGCCCTTATCATTTAATTCTACAGTATTGTTGGACACCTTTTGGCTTGAAATATAAGATATACCTTTTTTTTTGCAATAGGTAACTAAAATTCAATGATTGCCTAGTTTCCTAATGATGTGACTTTCTGCTTCTATCAAGACAATTAGTAAGAAACCATTTCACAAAACGACCCAGTCATACTAACTTGGCAAATAGTACATGGCTTTACTCCGAATCCTAGGGGCCTCTGTTATGATTGCTATTGTGATTTTCTTCAAAAGATCTTTGTAATTTCTCTCTGCTTGTATTAGTCAGGTTCTCTAGAAAAAGAGAACTGATAGAATATATATATATATATATATATGCATATATGTATTATATACATGTATATATATACATATATATTAAAGTGGCTTACACTCTGTTATCTGACTATTGCAACAATGGTTGCCTCCCAATGAAAAGTTCAAGAATACAATAGTTTATCACTCCACAAGGCTAGCTGTCTCAGCGGGTCTTCAGTATAGATCAGAATCCTGAAGAAGCAGGTCTAATACTAGTGTAGGATGAACTTGTCAGAGAGAGTCAGTGTAAATAGGCAAAGAACAAGAGCCTCCTTCCTCCATGTCCTTCATGCAGGCTGCCACCAGAAGGGATGACTCAGCTTGAAGGGGGATCTCCCCATCTCAATTGATCCAATCAAGAAAACTTCCTCACAGGTGTGTTCATTAGCTTGGGTTTTAGGTAATTCTAGATACACTCAAATTGACAGCCAAGAATAGCCATCATGCTTCCTCAGTTACTCGTTCATCTACAGAAATTTGCTCTCTTCTGAGTATAATAAGTTTTTCAACCTTTCAAGGTCCGTGGCAGATGGTATATAAGCCATTCCAAACAGCTAACTAAAATGTACCCTGAGTTGCCTCCCAAATCTACAGCCTCACCAAGGCTCATTATGGCTCTTTTCTTGGAGACAGAATATAGAAACTACAGTATTTTTATTTTGTTTTAGAGTGGTGTGGTACTTATATTTTCCCCAGTAGCTATGAAAAGATGTCCCACCTTACACAGTCTTTTAAAATTATGAATAGATTACCCTGCCATTGAGAAGTAAGAGTGATGATTCTCCTTTCCTAGGAATCTGAACTATGGGAGAAATGAAACCATGTGACTGGGGAGACTGGTCACAAAAGGCAGTATAGTTTCTACTTGCAGACATTGATCTGTAGAATCTTGACACTAACCCTAATAGAACCTAGGTTAGCAGAGATGACTGATGTGGACATTCTGGACGAAGTCAATCTTAAAACTCTAGAATGACTGACAGACAGGAGACAATCTTAGTGATGACCCTGAAAATACAACACGTACCAAAGTAGAAGCCATCCCTCAAAAATTAAAAACGAAAACCACACTACCAAAAATTAGAATGTTGACAGGCGGTGGTGGCCCACACCTTTAATCCCAGCACTTGGGAGGATGAGGCCGGCAGATGTCTGAGTTAGAGGCCAACCTGGTCCACAGAGTGAGTTCCAGGACAGCCAAGGCTACCCAGAGAAACCCTATCTCAAATATATATATTAGAGTGTCATCTTGAATAAGAAATTGGAAAGCAAGATACACAGAGATTGCTGGGGAGAGGGGAGATATTTTCTTCAGTAGCATGGCCATGGGCGAGTTGCCTTTATTACTGCAAATAATTCGCGTTAAGCTCTCCTGCTCACAAAGCAAACATAGACACAGACAGACAGATAGCCATGGAAATAGAGGACCAGTTAGAATGAGGAAGGGGATCAGCAGGAATGTGGAGAGACCAAGAGTGGATAGTATGGGTTTAATACAATCAGAATACACTCTATAAACATATAAGTCCACTGTTGTGTGTAATATATTTTTTCCTTTGGTTTTTTGAGACAGGGTTTCTCTGTGTAGCCCTGGCTGTCCTGGACTCACTTTGTAGACCAGGCTGGCCTTGAACTCGAAGAGATTTGCCTGCCTCTGCCTCCCGAGTGCTGGGATTACAGGCATGTGCCACCTTGACCAGCAATTACAGACAGCTGTGAACTGTCATGTGGGTGCTGGGATTTGAACTCGGGTCCTTTGGAAGAACAGCCAATGCTCTTAACTGTTGAGCCATCTCTCCAGCCCGTGTGTGTGTGTGTGTGTGTGTGTGTGTGTGTGTGTGTGTGTGTGTGT
>CAJQZJ010033152.1:1503753-1525803 GCA_907164525.1 Lophiomys imhausi
TGTGTGTGTGTGTGTGTGTGTGTGTGTGTGTGTGTGTGTGTGTGTGTCTGTGTGTGTATTTATTTATTTATTATACAGTTTTCTATCTGCATATATCCCTACAAGCCAGAAGAGGGCACCAGATATAATTACAGATGGTTATGAGCCACCATGTGGCTGCTGGGAATTGAACTCAGGACCTCTGGAAGAGCAGCCAATGCTCTTAACCTCTGAGCCATCTCTCCAGCCCCACTGTTTTATATTTTTAATACATGTTAATAAAAACTTTAAAAAAATAAAATAAAATTCAAGACTGTCAATTATGTAGACAGAGGCTAGGGAACAGGTTTGGGAGAATTTGTGCATTCTGGTCTCCCTACTGGTTTTATGCTACTCAGCACTAGCATGAAAACCATTACCAGCCAAGCATCCACCATCAGCCAGACCTGCACTCACCACTGCTTTCTGTACTAGGGGCCTCAGGGGCCAGTTAGCTTTGCAGTCTGTGGGCAGGGCAAGTTCTCTCATCCTTCCAAAATACCCCAGGCGGTAGTACCCCCTGAACTAAAGATGTGGATAGGATGTCTCCCAAGTGTGTTGGGCGTGTGGGAAGCCACCGCAGCCCTGAAAGCTGAACAGACGACCTATCCTTGAAGACGGCCTAAGAATTAACCACCTTGCTGGAGGGATGATGCGGCTGTGGATGTCAAGCTTGCCCTGGAACTTCAAAGTCCTCGGGCTATACAATGCTGAGTGGCAGACAGGTAGCTCGGCAGATTTGATCTCCCTCACCCACCTCCGGCCCCCACCCCGGCCCCTGGTTCAAAGCTATCAAACTCAGAGTTACTCTGTCAAAGAGATCAGCTCCCAGGCCCCAAGGGTGAAAGCACTTTCTCTAAGCTGTGTCTGTTAAGTTGGATTTGTGCTCCCTCATTTATGGTAGTTTCCCCAACTCAGGCTCAGTGTAGCCAAGTTCTAAACTCTAGGCTCACATGCAAGACAGCACCCAGCCACTGCACTCCCGATCATACGGAGTAATGTCGTGGGATTGTTCTTGACTGCTGATTCATCCGCTAAAGAAATGACTGCCTTACTAAAATCCACTAAAAGTGGCTTTGAGGCTTGTGAGGGCTGTGGGGGCATCTTGAGCATAGGACTGCCGGTTTGTTCACTAGGTCTTGCCTTCAGGACAGGAGTTCTGCTCTTATTGTAACTTAATTCTGAGGTTAGGGAATGACAGCACCCACAGATGGAAACAAGGTAAGTGAGGCTTTATTCTAGTCTTATGTTATTTAAAAAACAAACAAAAAACAAAAAAAAAAGGGAACCTGTTCTGACCAGTCGACTATAGTTCGCCCACTCCAAATCTAGAATGTGTGTATTTGTGTGCATGGGTTCGTATGTTGTGGGGATCCAGTCCCTTTCCAATGTACCAGCTGGATTCTGCTTTTTGTTTTTTTGTTTTTTATCAATTGAGGGGCTTGGGGAAAGAAACAAGACTCCCAGATAGTTCTTCTACATCGTCCACCCTCTGAAAGCAATTCATTCACATCTGTAGTTTGTTTTGAGGTCAATCTTTCTTCTAAGTTCCTGGACCTCGCTCATGGGAACACATCTGGACATGTGCTACAGAATCCTCTCATATCTGGATTTGCTGGTGATTCTAACCTTCACTCTTCAAAGTTCCTTATAGATGGACCTGGTGTGACACCAGTGCAATCCCAGATACTCAGGCTGATGCATGAAGCTTTGACAGTTCAAACCCAGATTTTGCCATATAATGAGTTCAGAACCAGCTGAAGCCACGTAGCAAGACCCTGTTTCAAAATAAAAAAAAAAGAGAGAAAACAAGAGCTGTAGGTTGTACAGCTCACTGTAGACGCTTGCCTAGCTTATATAAAACTAGTTTCAATCCTCAGTATTGGGGATCAGAAAATTGGCTAATGCTTTTACTGTTTCCTCGTGATCACTTTATCCTCTGCTTACCTCTCTTCCTCTCTCTTTTGTTTCTGCCAGAGTTAATACAGTGTGTGCTTCATCTCTCATCAGAGCCATTTATCATTAAGTTAAATTCAACCAGATGTCTGCAAACCTTGGGTTACTGATGGCTTCAAACAAATTCATAGGCCAGGCATGGCGGTGCACTCTTCTAATCCCAGGACTCATTAGCTGAGCCACAGGAAGCATGAGTTATAGGTCAATCTGACTTTACAGAGAGACCCTATGTTAACTGAATGAAAAAAAAAATGAGGACACGACCACTCCTTGGTATGGTTGAGT
Organism: Lophiomys imhausi; assembly: GCA_907164525.1. NCBI lineage: Eukaryota > Metazoa > Chordata > Mammalia > Rodentia > Muridae > Lophiomys > Lophiomys imhausi. The sequence continues at coordinate 1,506,013 of CAJQZJ010033152.1, forward strand.
GGAAGGTTTTTGTTGTAGATATAAGGGAGAGAACAGTCAGAGGCATCTGGAAGGATCCAGACTGAACTTGGCCAACAGACTGGGCCATAAAAGGAGGGAGGGAGTAAAAGAAGAAGAAAAGAGGGAGGGGGACAAAAGAGGGCAAGAGAGGAGCCATAGACCAAGAGGCCGTAAGTGATGGAGGAGACAGAGAGCGCATGTGGCTGAAAATGGCAGGATTATATAGGAAAGAGAGGCTGGGGAAGGGAAGCCTAGCCCCTGGGAGGGAGAGGTTTAGAGTAAGGGGCCCATCGAGAAGTGCTGGGAGGAGTCACTGGTACTGAGTAAGACTTGTTCTAGGTTTCTTTGGGACCTGACATTACTACAAGAGAAAAAATAACTATGATTTTGCAAATTGTCTGGCCTTTTCTTATTGTTAGATTGGGAGTGACATTCTCACAAGCTTAGCCCTCCTCCACCTAAGTTTGTAATTGAATAGAAAAAGACAGACTAGAGACTGTAAAGGAATCTCACCTATACTTAGGGTTTGAAGAATAAATACTTTGAAAAAACGTGTATGTGTGTGTCCATGCGTACACGCACAGATATAACTGTGTGTGTGTGTGTGTGTGCAAAATGGACCATTATGTAAAATTTATTATTATTATTTTTTACTGTGTCAAGTCAAAAGTTTTACACTTCATTTATCCTTCTCTGTTTGATGGCTAACTCTCCCCTACCTTTTCCATCTAACAAACCAGCTTGGACTAGGCAGCATGTTAGGCCCTGCAATAGCATTGTGTACCTTCCTTAACTTAGATTTAATAGAATTTACAGGTCGTTTTCCTGCCCTCCAAAAGTAGGCTTTGGAGGAACAAGAGAGTAATGGAGAAACACTAACCAGGTCAACAAATCACTAAGAGATGATGTGATGATGTGCAGATAGCACTCATATAGAAATTATGTTCTCTTCTCTGCTAATCATAACTGTGGGGTAATACTAAGGTGCATATTCTGTTTAAACATGACTATTCAGGGAAAGCGCCTATAATGAGTTCATGTTGCTAGCAGGGAAAAGATCAATAGAAAATCCCATTTTCCCCCAAGGTGATAAAGCATATAACAGTGATGTATAGTAGAAAAGTAAGCCTAAATCATGCAATAAAAGAATATAAAAGAGTATTGATGTTAGCTTTATGCTGAAACCACAAAGACAAATAACATAGAGTCCTTGCCCTCCAAGAGCCGAGAGTATATCAGAGTGATAGACATTTGAACAGACCATTGGAATACAGCGCTATGTAATAGAAGCACATAGTGTTTGATGGATACCCATGGAGAGGACTCTAATCTCGAATGTGTGGGGTTGGGGGCAGGGTGGGGGGGACGGCTCACTGGAGGATATGAGGACACGACAGCTTGAGCTGCCTTCTGAAGGATGAGCAGGAGTGAGCTTCTATCTTGCAAGCATATTTTATAATCAAGAGCAATAAATCACTCAGACAGCAGTTACGTTGCATTTTTATTGAGAACAGTTCGAGTGGCATCCTTTATTTCACCTATCATAACGCTTATCATGCCTTATTGTAATTACCTGTACTCCTGTCCTTTTCTCCACCAACCTCCAAGCTCTGTGTTGACAGGGACAGCAAAAGTCCCAGTCTTAGCTGTGTTCTCAGCATCTAGCGCAGAGCCTGGCCTAGGATGATCAATAAATGTTTTGCAGGAAGAAAGGACATCGTGGAAACGTTTCACATGTGAGCATTAGAAGTAACTGTTGGCAAAACCATAGCCACACTTGGTTAAGATGTGGTTAAACTATAGAAGCAGCTTGCACGCTACCTTACTGTTAGTCAATACTTAAGACAGTAAAGTCGTAAAACTTAGATGGTGTCTTTGATCTGCTATAAAAGATCCAGGCACCCGATCACTGCTTACTGTATAGAAATGCTAAAAAAAAAAAAAAAACGAACAAACAAAAAAAACTAGAAGCAACAATTCTTTATACTCTTTACATAAAAAGGAGGATTGCTTTCCAAGTCCTTTACTTTCCTGCTAAAGTTAATGACAAAGATTTCATACTTTATAAGGAGAAGATCCTATATAAATGTTTGTATTCTATGCTAAAACCTACTAGGAACTTAGGTTGAAAGGGGAACTAACCTCCTTGCTTTCACTGGAGAAGCAATAAACGTCAGCTCGAGGCTTGGTGGTTTATGATGCGTGGAGACTTATCATGTGGTTGCATGAAAAACATCCCACTCCATAAAGGGCATTGATGTTTGCAATAAATTAAATCCTAAATAGATGCTAGAAATAGTCTCGAGTAGTAAGGTGCATCAGTATTACTTAAAAGGGTTCCCAGAAGTTGGGGACTCCACCCGGCCCCCTCCAGATTAGCCATTAGTAGGTCTGGGCTGAGGTCAGACGTTTTATCTCTCAGTCCCCAAGTCTGTTTGTGTTTTCCTTTGGGGACCTTCCATGAGAACAACACAACAGTCTTACCTTATGCTAAACCTTCACTAACATCCCATTCATTATCATTCCTTTCCACTCTTCACATTACCAATCCCCACATTTGTTTTTATGAACTTTTATATTTGAGAGTCACTTAGAAATGTGGAGGAGTGGTCATTGACCGTTGTAATAAGAATACATTTTTATTGTGTTTCTTTTTGAGACTTAAAGAGATATTTTAAAATTATGTGTAGAAAATGCCTAATTAAATTATTTACCTGTAGCCAGGCATGGTGGCACATGCCTTTAATCCCAGCACTCAGGAGTTAGAGGCAGGCAGATCTCTATGTGTTCAAGGCCAGCCTGGTCTACAAAGTAAGTCCAGGACAGCCAGGGCTACACAGAGAAACCCTGTCTCAAAAAAACAAAACAAAATAATAATAATTTTCTTGTATTTATATTATATTTAATTGGTCATCAATTGTTAATCTTTAACCTGCCATTATAAATGAGCACACAGACACCACATGGACTTTAAGAAGAATTGGCCTGGATTGAGCAATCTTAGCCCATCTAAGCTAGCTCATAATTCTATTACCCAAATATGAACCCATATATACATATGTTACCTGGACTGCTATTCTCCATTCTATGTTCCAGGCCACATGGAATGACGTTCTTTTCTCTAACCCATGGCATGTGTCCTCCTTCCTGCTCCAGCTGCTTGTCTTGGAGGCTGCTTCTTCTGGCTACTCTACTTCATCTACTGGAGGCTTCTTCTACCCAAGAACCTCTCTGCTTCAGAAGCTCAAGCATCTTAGTCTGCCTATCTTTCTCTTTGCCCAACCACAGGCCTCAGCATTTACTTAACCAATCAGAGACAATGTCTAACAAGAAAGGTAGCATAGTTTCACTTGGTGTACAGCAAGCAGGCTTCTGGGAGCAGGTTAATAAATATTTAGAATGAGTAACATCACCGCATCAATTATGTGTCTGTATATGCACATGAGTGCAGGTGCCTACAGAGCTCAGAAGAGGACACTAGTCCCAGTGGAGCCACCTGACACAGGGATGTGGAACCAAGCTCTGGTCCTCCACAAAGGTGGCAAGTGATATTAACTTCTGGGTCATCTCTCTAGTCCTTCTTTGGCATTATTCTGGATAATGGATAAAGCAAATTCTATATTGTAATGATGGTAATATCACAACTTGGCTTTTCCTTTTCTGGAAATATGCTAGGTGCCTTAGCCTGACAGTTCCACCATGATGACACACATGGCGCTGAACCAGCATGATGCCTCACTAAGTAAGGAGGTTGATTGGAGGCCTGATGACTTGAGTTGGCTCCGCACGATCCACATGGCGGAAGAGAGGACCAACTCCTGCAAGTTGTCCTCTGACTTCCATGCCTGCAGTGGTGTGCATATGACTTCCCACCTCCCCAAGCACACAAATGAATCTAAAAGTTTTTAAATTGGAAATATTACTTGAAACCGACTATTGAAGCAGGTATTATTGTACAGGACTAGAATCCCAGGACTCTGGAGGCTGAGGTAGGAAGATTATACATTTAAAGTCTGCCTAAGATATATGTGGACATCCTGTGTCAAATTTTTTTTTAAATGTACTTGAGCAGTGGTAGACAATGCTTCTCTTCTTCTCTTTCTTTGGAATGGTATCTCACTCTATAACTTAGGCTGGCCTACAACTCAAGGTCCTACCTAAGCCTCAAGTGTTGGGATTGCACACAAGTACCACCAAGCCTGGCTAGAGACAGTATTGCTGTTTTATGGCTAAAACACAGATCCTAAAGTGACAGTGCTTGCATTTGAATCCATGGTCTGTCATGAAGAGGTGTATAATTTGGAGTATGTTAATCAATTTTGTCTATGGCTCAGTTTCCTTATCTGTAAAGTTGGGAGCACATTATTACATATGGTACCGATCACTTTCTCTGTGGCAGTGATGAAATACCATAACCAAATGTACCTTGTAGAATAAAGAGTTTATTTTGACTTATAGTTCCAAGCACAGAGTGCAGAATGGCAAGGACCGCATGACGACAGGCATCCCTGGCTTGAGGAGAACGAGGATGAGAACTCACAAATCTCCCCACAGGCACAACGCAGAGAAAACAAACTAGAAGTGGGCCAAGGCTATATACTCTCAAAGCCCGCCCCAGGTGACATACATCCTCCAGCAAGGTTTCTCATCCTGAATGTTCCAGAATCTCTTCAAATAGCACCACCAGCAGGAGACCAGGTGTTCTAATACAGGAGCCTATGAGTGACAGTCCTTATTCAAAACACCATACATACTGTGTAGGGAATTATATAATTACTTAGTGTAAAATGTTTAGAAATATATCTAGCCCATTATGCATATTCTATCTAAACATTAGCTGCTTATTATTACCATGGTTGTTGTTGTTAATGTTATTTCAGTATTGCCTATCATCTTCATCATCATTATTGTTACTGGAGGTGGTGGTGGAGGTGGTAGTAGTACTGCAGAACTGAGCACCAAACCCAGGGACATGAGTTTGCTATAGAAGCACTCTCTCATGAATCTACAGCCCAGCCTAGCTCTTATTATTACTTTATTTTCAGTAACTTCACCCCATCTGTTGATTGTGTAGTAGCCATTACATGAATTACAAATATTGTCTTTGTGCTGAACATGCACATGATTCTTTTTTCTTGTCATAATTCCCTAAAAACACAGTATACCAACTATTTGCACAGCATTTATGTTGTATTAGGTATATATCTAGAGATGACTTAAAGTATATAGAAGAATTATGTAGTGTGTGTGTGTGTGTTTATGTGTATGGTGGGGTTCAGAAACAAGCCCCCGACAGATGCTGAAGGATGACTATATTTTAACATGTGAAAATATGAGAAATATTCAGGTTCTCTAACTGAAACGGAACAGGAAACCAAAACTGGCACTGTGGTTTACTGGTCTCAGCAATCTAAGGACTTGGGGTTTTATGCTCATGCAAAGAAGATCTTCCTGAAACTGAATCTTAGTTAAGTTTCCCCTCACCTGATAAGAATGCTAGTTTACTTTAGGCTGAGTTGTGGTTAGAAAGCCTTCTTCACATACATAAAACCATATGCCTTTGGCTCTCAGGGTCACAGAGTTTTCATTTACTCTATTGAAGTCTTTCACATGGAGAAATTAACATACCAATTAATCTGTGCTAATGAAATTTCTATGACACATCAAAGAAGAAAATGTAAGACCCTTTTAGAGTTACCCCTAAACCAAGCTGTCCAAGATCAAATCTCTAGATCTAATCTCTTTGAAAAATAAGCCCAAGAAAGAAAAGTTACAAAACATTTTTGAAAATAATCTACCATGAGTTACATTGAACAAACACAACAAATAGTAATATTTATCACTAAAAATTTTACATGGCAGAGCAGTTTAATAGAGACCATCACACAAAAATATAGTTCTATTAAAGATATCTAAAGTACAAATTTTATTTTAAAAATTAAGAAAAAATAGAAATCTTGACTACAAGGCAGAATTTCAAAAGTACCCTCACTAAAATCATAATAATCATCATTAAAGGAGCAGCTACAATAATCACAAAATATGCAATTGTGGTAGGGAGAAGTATGATCAGGGAAGTAGTATGATCAATTGTGTGTCTGCCTGACCTTTCCAGTTTGGATAGTAAAAATGTTGTTAACCTCACGAGGTGAGAATAAGACCATTATCATGATTTTGACCCAATTTTGAAGCATGCTTTAACTAAATACTGGCCAGGTGCATATGAAGCATGCTTATAAAAATGATGGGCTCTGGCCAGATCCATCCTGGGGGTTCCCAGAAAATGGCTGTGAGCTAAATACTGGCTATAAAGGCAGACCCATAAGTCTATTATTTCCCACCTTTGTCCAATCAGGGACGAGCACACATCCTGATGTATTTCCTTCCTATGTTCCTCCCGCCTATATGTGATCAAATATATCTAGTACAGTTGTTGGGTCAGGCAAACTTGTTCCGGGAAGTGAAAACGTGGCTTGTATCTTCTATGGACAATAGGCTCCAGGATCTCAGGAAATATTTGTCCTTGGGCAAGGAGCTTAGAGGTTAGATGTACTTTTGTTTTATGGATCTCGTAGGTACAGTAATTAAAACTTAAAGCATGACCTCTCACAGGGTCATATCTGAGAGGCTCCTTGGTCCTAGGAAAATGTGAATGGTGGGTTACTCTTTTAAAAGACAGTAATGAGATGACAGAGAAGAAGAAAAAGGTCCAACCTAGGAATTCCGTTCCTTAGGAATATTAAGAACTGGGGAGAGGAGTATCTGAAGAGATAAAGATAAGACTGAACTTTCTAGAACCGATGATTATGAATCCAAAACATAACCAAGAATAAAAATTAAAATCTTAAGATTAATATTCTCAAGATTCAAGAATCACAGCTACCAAGAATGAGGCCTATGTAGTAGGGCAGACCTGTAATCCCAGGACTTGAGAGACTGAAATGGGAGACGAGTTTGAAGCCAGTTTAGGCTATATATCGAAATTTTTGTCTTAGAAAACAAGAAACAAGACACCAAGAATGATAGCTAAAAAGAAATTTATCCATATACCTCCTAGTGAGATAGTAGACATCAAAGATAAAAGGTTCAAAGTAACCATGGCAAGGAAACAGATTAGCTACAAAGGAATAAAATACAAAATGGCCAAATATAATGCAGATATCATGCTGAAGATGATAAATTGATGACTTTAGAAGCTGCATAAACAGCTGAAACACACATAGTCCTTATTAGGTAAAGCAAAGCCCCTCCCAATTCCCACCCTGTGCAAAACTATTCTCATGACCATTGCTAAAAAAGAGAAGGAACCTTGCCCATGGCCCACCACACCCTAACCAAGCCTAATATTGATGGACAGGAGGCGTCCGTACCATCCGATGGCCATTTTTGCTGCTGGCATCTCCCTGAGACTCTGGGTCAGAAAGGGAAGCTTGAGAAGGCCCATTTGTCTAAAGGAACCTTGCTTTGCTTTTGCTACTATTAGTAGCCAAACATAAAAAGAAAGGAAAACATCACCAGAGATTAATCTGAGGGATCTGCCAATAGTGAGTTAGGGCTTTGTGACTGATGGCATGAGACTGACTGACTGACTGACTGAACGAACGAACGAACGAACGAACGAATGAATGAATGAATGAATGGAGAGTCAGAATTGAGACTTTTAAAAATATCAGACCAAATTCTAGAAGCATTTCAGTAAAGATACGAGAGAGAGAGAATAGAAAAAACCGGAGTAAAAGAACCATTATGGAAAAGTTGACTTGCAGAGACCATTGTTTGGTGAAAAAAAAATTACCTGGTGAATTCCTAAGTGCAAATCTGCCCACACAGAGGTTTGATATTCACGTTCATTTGCATGCTTTAGGAGATTTTTTAAGTCTTTCTGCCAAATGTTTCTGCCTCAATAGTGCCCCAGGACATCTGCAGAAACAAAGCAAAGTTTGTTCAGGAAAAAAATGTTCTTCTCAGGCTTGACCATACTCAGCTTTACTACAAAAAATATAAACACATCTGCATGTATGTGTTTGGATATGTGTATTTTATAAATACCCATTAATAGTTCTTCTTTGTTATTCAAGCAGTTTGATATATCATTAGTAATAAAGCTGAATTCCTTTCAGAATCAATAATTGCCAGACTGCTTGTTCAAGTTCACATGGCTGAAATTTCTGCTCTATGTTTTAAAAGGCATTATATGAGTTCAATGGACTCCTTTATTGTAGCAATCAATGTTTGACATTCTAAAGGTTTAAACCATTTAGTCTAGAGTCAGATTTTAATAAAATTATAAACTCCCTGGATCTTTAATGACATATTTACCAAGCCATATAGAGTCAATGCTTCCAGAAAGCTTCTTTTGTTCAGAAATAAAAACCTTCTCTTTAGTGTTTCCTCAACAACTACTGGCCTCTCATAAAAGTGATCATAATTGTTGGCATTTTCTAAAAAAGAAAAAAAATCTAGTACTTTTCTTAATATTAGCACAGTGTGAACTGTGCAATGAATAACTTAATGTGTATGTGATCAGAGAAAGCATTCCAGGTATATAATCAGAGAAGAGAGAAAGAATTACAGGTGTAGGTGGTGGAAGTAGAAAGCTGTTCATGTTCTAGGGCTTACACATTTGCTTAGACCCTAAAATGTTCTGAACTGTAATCCAACAATCCCCAGGCCTTACAATGTGTTCTGGGTATGCCATCACCTTTTCGGTCCATAGGCTTGCATGGCCTGCCCTTTTCCTCTTCTACCTCAACTCCTACTAGGTCCTAGATGGAGGGAGGGGTTTGAAGGGCTGTAGTAGGTCCCAGCATGGGACCTACTATTATATTCTTAAAGCTAGCCACCAAGGTCTGTTCCCTTATTTGTCTACTTCCTCCTCCTGAGGCTGACCACCAAGGTCCAGCTTTCAAAGTATTGAAGTCCACCAATCAAAACCCCCCTAATTAACATGTCCAATCAAAACAAACCAACTCATTCTCACCCAGGGTTTCCCCCATTCCCTTTATAAACTGCCACTTACCTATGGGTCACCTCAATCTCCTCTCTATCCAGAGTCAGTCTTTGGTCCCCTAGGACAAATATTCCTTTTCCCCTCTCTCTTGTTTCCTTCTCCTTCTCCCTCATCCTCAGTCTCCAGTCTTCATCTCTTATTCCATGCCTGTCCTTTGTCCTTCTGGGGTAAATAAATCTACTTTGTGCTGAGAACTAGGTCTTGGTGTGTCCTGTGCCTACTCTGGTCTTTTCAGTTGTTTCCTACACATCAGGAATCTGAACAAGGTCCTCAGGCTTGTAGATCCAGAGCTCTCCATGCTGTCCTCTCCCCAGCCTAAGCCTTCAAGGTCTTTAGATGCAGACCCAGGAACAATATCCTCTCTAAGGGGTTAAGTCCTGGCACCTGAGCAGGCTCTGGTTTGTAGATGTCCTCTTGCTCCTTGCCTCTCAGGCCTGCCTCAGTCCCAGGTCCTAAACACAAATGGGCTCCTCATTTCTTTACTCACACCTTAATCCAATTTAGTCCAGACTAGGATACCCAGCTACAAACTTTTCTGATTTCCAGAAAGCATTCGTGGAGTACCTCCTGTTTGCAGACTGCTGTACTAAGAGTTGTGGCAGACACAGGAGGACTTAGAACAGGACCCCAAGAGGTTTGGTATGTTCGCACCTGAAACAGACTGCTGGGCGTAATGACGCACGCCTTTAATCCCAGCACTTGGGAGGCAGAGGCAGGCTGATCTCTGTGTGTTCAAGTTCGAGGCCAGCCTGGTCTACAAAGCAAGTCCAGGACAGCCAGGGCTATTACACTGAGAAACCCTGTCTCAAGAAAACAAAAACAAAAAAACAAAAAAAAAGAAAGAAAAGAAAAACAGACTGCTGGCCAAGGAGTCCGGTTGTAACATCTGCCAAAGAATCTCATTAACTCTGCTACATTTTGAAAATTGACATTTAAAATTATGATGTAGGACCAGGGAAGGTAAACCAGATAAAGAAAAAGACTAAATTGGTTCTCAGAGTCAAGGAAAGGGGGGAAGGGTTTTTGTTTGTTTGTCTTTTGTTTTAATTCAGGAAGATTCAAAGCTGCTTAAGTCAAGTCCAGACTTGTCCATGAGAAGCCATCATTTCTCAGGATCAAACAGCTACCGAGTTGTCAGATACTTTTTGGAAGCTGCGTTAAGTCTTTCGATAAGGTCCTGTCTTGACTCAGGAAATGGGTAGGAATGGAAGTGCGTGGTTCTCTTAATGAGCATACCTTGTCACCAATCCTATGACAGAAGATGACAGGCAGACAGATCACAGACAAACAAATGATTCATCTCAGAACTGACACCTGACCAGCTGATTGTCAGGAAGACAATATTTAAGTCACTTTAAATAGCTGATGCCTGAAAGAGAGATGCTACCACCACGGGAACACACACACTCACATCAGAAGTACATGCCTACTATGTAGACATGTGTACCAGATGGACACACTTAACCTGACAAAAAATGCAATCTTCTGTGCTCTGTACTTGTCTTCCAGATTTCAAACTGTGGAATTTGTATCCAGATGTGGTTTCTTTAAGCCTGTGCTGTCCAATGCAGTGGCCAAGACCCACGTGTGTGCCATCCAGCAGGTGAAATGTGTCTAGTGAGAATTAGAATGTGTTGTAAGTGTGAAAATACCACCATATTCAGGGATAAAGGTCTCTTAATGTTTTATAATATTGATCATGTGTTGAAGTCATGCTTTGAGTTAAGTAGAACATATTTTAAAGTGATTTCATCTGTTTATAATTTTTATTTCCATATAAATTTTGAATGCAGCTACTATGAAATCTTAAACTACATTTAACAGGTGTTGTAATTCTATTGACAAGCACTATTTCAGATGATCATCATCTGCCATATACGATAACCTGGAGCATCTTGTATTTAGATAGAATGTCCACTAATGCTACTTCCTGTAAAAGTAACTTTTATTTGCATGATGTAATTGTTGTCTTGGAGGCTTTCTGCCTCAGTCTGCTAACCTAGGCCTAGTCCTGGAAGCTTCTAGCCTCTGTACAATCTAATCTAGGCCCAAAATGTTTTCAGGCTCTGAGACTAAATGCTGAATAAGCTCACCATTTCTAGTGCTTTCTGAATTATGGCTGACTGGTTCAACTCAACAGTCTGGGTCAAAACTCCTCTCCAAGGTGACTGATACAAACTGGCTTCTTTTAGCTTCTGACTGAATTGCTCTACTTGGCCTTAAGCTAACTCTAGCAATGTGTTCTAATCTTCTGGCTCCTTCTTATTCTCTTGCTCACTCTGTCTTCACCTGTGTCTAGCTTGTTCTCTTTCTTTCTGCAACCTGTCTCTGTACAACTGTCCCATTAAACTGCCTCCTTCCTTTCTCTCTTTGTGCTGCTCTCCTAAATCCTCTTTTTCCCATCTTTTCTGGTGAGAGTTGGGCATCTCCTATCATGGGTGGGTTCATTCTGTCAGATGTTTTTATGATTTGTCACTTTGTCTACCCCTCAATGAGACATGGCTTTCAAACATCGGTGCTTCCTTCTAATTGACTTTGCCTTCATTGCTTGGGATTAAAGCTTATACTAAGGATGTGTCTGCATTCCAATCAGAGGGACGAAAGGTGTGTGGCATGTCTGCATTCCAGCTGGATCACATGGACTTAGGTCTTCAGATGTGATCCCTTGCCACAGCAGCCATGTTTCTGGATTAAAATTCCTCTACAACTTCCAACGTTTTTATTCTAACATGAATGTCATGTCACTGTATTAGTATTCTGCAAAGTGGACAGTAAATGGCAATGCAGATAAAGCCACACTTCTATCATTATATTGAATGGTTTGGTCCAATTGGAAGAAAAAAATGTATCCAGAAGTGAATAGAACATGTTTGTGAGTTCTCAGAATTGGAAGACTGGAAAACAAGATGAAAGACTCATGAGCACCATGTATGGAATAGCCTGCCTCCATCAGTTCATTTCTTCAAATCCTAACCCTAACCACTACAATTGAAAACAGGGACTTTAAAGAGAGGGCTGAGGTCTAGAAAAGTTGTACAATGGTACATCACTTGTCTAGAATGTGAGCCCTGAATTTAGTTCCCAACACTGAGGAAGAAGGGAGGGAAGGAAGGATAAAATAGGACCCTAATCTGATCAGACTGGTACCCACAAGGAAGAGAGGAGACAGATCTCTTTTTCTCTCCACATAGCGCAGAGAATAGACTATGTGAAGACACAGCCAGGAGGGTATTTTCTCAGACAAACATAACTTTCTAGTACATTGATCATAGACTTTTAGCCTCCAAAATTGTGAGAAAATAAATGTCTCTGCTTAAACGACTCAAGCTGGGCTATTTGATTATAGCAGCCCAGAGCAGGCTAACACAACCCTTCCCCTCCTCCTTCTTCTCTCACTCCTCTTCCAGGGATAGGACCGGGCTGAGTTTCCCAGGCTTGCCTTGAATTCTTATGCTGAAGATATCTTCTTGCCTCCCACTTTCAAGTAGCTGAGCCTATACATTCTGCTCTGGCTAATGAAATTCTTAAAGGGGATTGCATAAAAGAATTTCACAACTATTGTAATGAGTCTGTAACTGTCTTTCTTGGTTCCAAATATTATCAAAGATACATAGAAGGGAGAATGTGTCATGGGTTTTTTAATTTTTTCTCTTCCTTCCCATCTTTCTTCCTTCCTACCTTCCTGCATTCTTTTCTTTCTTTTGAGACATAGTCTTATATACCTCTAATTGGGCTTAAATTCTTTGTAAGCCAAACGGTGGCTTTGAACCCCTGATCTTTCCTGCTTCTGCCTCCCAAGTTCTGAGATTACAGGGGCGTGTCACTATGTCTAAACTGATGTTGAATATGTACATGTGTACATGTGCATGTGTGTGCTTGCTTGTGCACACACATGTTTATTGCAAGCAAATGAGAGGGAGGGTCTGCTCAGCTGCACATGTCGAGGTCAAAGCAGAACACTGCATGTCTCCCTCTATGGCTTTCTGTTTTACTGACTTGACATGGGGTCTCTCACCAAATCAGAAGCTCTCCATTTAGGTTGGACTGGCTGGCCAGAAAGCTTTCAGGATCAGCGGGTCTCTCTGTCTGGGGCTGCAGCCATGCCCAGCATTTTACAAGGATGTTGAGCATTCAAACATGGGTCCTACTGCTTGCAGAGCAAGTCTTCTTACCCACTGAGCCATCTGCTCAGCTTTCTGGCTTGAAGACTTATCATTGTTATAGAACTACTGAAGAAGTAAGCAAATAGGCTCAAGAGTGGTAAATCCTTGCTCTGATAGAATCTATTTTTGAAATATTCCAATTGCTGTGAAAAGAGCTGAGTGAAAGGACCAACTCTTGCAGGTTGTCCTCTGACCTTCATGTGCCAGCAGTGACATGTACTCCCCTACCCCTAAAATAAGTAAATACATGTAACAAAAATTTTAAAATACATTTACACAAGGAGTCATGTGTGGAGCCTGTTAAAAATCCAGATTCTGGGACTCCACCTGCTGAGCTATAAGAGCCTGATACATTTTTTTTCCTTGCTAAGAATATACCTTAGAAATTCCAAGAGAAGTATAAAACCATAGTAGATGTCATTCTAATGAATACCAAAGAGATTTTTATCTTGTTCTTTTATCTTATGTTCCAGATAGTTCTTAATTTAATTCAATTTCACCAGGTACTTTACTAATAAGAGACTACTCTAAAATCAGACCATTATCCATGCTAAATTAATGCAGTGAACTATTATTTAAATTCTAGACAAGTGATGAACTTCATTGCCATTAAGGATAATGTGTAAAGCTAGCAAGATGCTTTAGTGGGTAAAGGCACTTGCTATCCAGCTTCATACCCTGAGTGTGATCCCTGAAACCCACATGATGGAAGGAAAGGACCAACTCTTGCAGGTTGTCCTCTGACCTTCATGTGCCAGCAGTGACATGTACTCCCCTACCCCTAAAATATTAAATACATGTAACAAAAATTTTAAAATACATTTACATAAGGAGTCATGTGTGGAGCCTGTTAAAAATCCAGATTCTGGGACTCCACCTCTAAGCATTTCTACCAGGGAGATGTCTAAGATAAAATCCAGTATCTATCTTTAAAATATCCTACAGTTATCTGACTATCACTCTCTAGACCAATTGTTCTCAGTCTGTGGGTTGTGACCCCGACAGGGGTCGCATATCAGATATCCTCCATATCAGATATTTACATTATGATTCATAACAGTAGCAAAATTACTAATATGAAAAAGCAGCAAAATAATTTTATGGTTGAGAGTCACCACAACATAAGGAACTATATATTAAAGGGTTGCAGTGTTAGGAAGGTTGAGAACCACTGCTCTACACCACGTTTTAAGAAAGATTACTGTAAGCTGCAAGGAAATTTGATGAACAATGTGTTTTAAATTCAAAGAAAATATATGTTGGCTATATGCTTACTGTAATAGTAATTACACTGTGAACTATATGGGGGTGCCTGGTTTTCTACTCAGTTACACCTTCAAGGATGGCAGTCATAAGGAACATTTATTTGTGTTTATTTCGTTTACTGTCTCACACACAAAATATGTGCTAAAAAGCATGTCAGCACTATCTGAAGGCACATTGGTTAAAGTGTGAAGAACATTTGCAATTCACTTCATGGTTTACACTAAAATGAACAATGATGAAAGGGAAAGAGAATTGTGCTCCATCATCTAACAAGTAGGTGCCGTGTGTTCACTTAAGCAACAGGTACATACATTGGGCTACAGTGCTAATGCTGTGGGAGAGAATGACCCAGAGGGAGATCTGTCAAGAGTCTTATAGTATAGCAAGAGAAAAGACCTCGCAAAGATGACTGACAGAAGAGAGGAAGAAATATGAGACGGGAAGTGGAAGGTGAACACTGAGAATTCCAAGGAGGGGGTGCTCATTATGACCTCAGCAAAAACTGACTTTGGGGAAGCATGGAAGATTAACTAGGGGAGACAAGCAAGGGATAGATCATGAGAATTTCTCTGTGCTAAGCCACAGGGCGTGGATATGCCTCCTAAGAGCCATGAGGAGCCATGAGGAGCCCTGGGGAGCCCTGGGGAGCCATTGGCAGACTTTAAAGTAAAAAATGGCATACGCTAATTCCTTTGGGAATTATGGAGCCCCACTGCCCGATTGGCACTGGATGGGTGTACCCACCAGCATTACTCAGAGAGTTGTTGGCACTGCACTAGGGTCATTCCTGGAAGTTACATTTTTTGCCTATTTCTCTAATGTATTCTATAGAAGTATGAAAGTCAATGAACCATATGTGTGACTGACTCTCGTAAACTCACATGATTAATGCTATATAATTGAACCTATGTAAAGTTCAAAGGCAAACAAAGCTGATTCATGGTATTGGATTCAGGATTTGGGTTACTTTGAGGTAAGAGGGTGAGCAAAGACTACACAGGAACTTCTGGAATGCTAAGTCAAATCATTTCGTCCTCACCCTCTCCTCCCCTCCAGCCCCGGTCACGTACCCCACCCCTTGCTTCTCTCAAATTCAGTGCCTCTGGTCTATTTTACTTTAATGCCTGGTACTGGAAATCTAGCCAACTACCTGGGACTAGTGAGGTCATGCATGTTGGAGGAGAGCCTGCAACTGCCATTTTACTAAAGGAAAACGATCCCTAACTGCCATTTTACTAAAGGAGAACGATCCCTAACTGCGTTCTAAGTATTGTGCTTATTCTCACAGACAAGTATAGTTCTCACCCCTCAACAAAGAAGCTTCTCTTCACCGCAGATGGGGACCATTGCAGACAACAACCGACCAAAAAGCAGAGGACAAGAGATTGTGTGGTGCCCAATCTCAACAGTATTTTCTTAAAAAGTATTATTTTTTATCTCACAAGTTCTGATGCACAGACAAGCTAGCAGGTAACTACTATTGAAGGATATGTTTTAAATATGCACAAATAAAAACTTCTTGGCCTTATGTTTCTTCACAGAGAGAACTGTTTGAACAAAAGGACAGAGTTAGTACTGAAATCACTCATGAAAAATGAATGCTTCTTAAAGACAGCCAGGTACTTGTTTTCAACAAGTAAGATAAGGTACTGCCAGTTTATTGCTTATCTTATTTTTATCAGTTTGCTTGTGTGCGAGTGTGCGTGAGTGCACATGTGTGTGTGTTGGTGTTTGTGTGTGGCTGTGTGTATGCATGCATGTATCTATGTGTGCATGTGTGTGGTTGGGTGTGTGTGTGTGTGTATGTGTGATGCCTTTGGTGGAAACAAGATCATTGCACATGACAGGCAGCTGATTTACCACTGAGCTATATATCTAGGCTTGATTCACTCTTCAACAAGAAAAGATCACTCACTCTAGGAGAAAAAAATACATATGTATATATATTTCAAATTGCAGAACAGCCTAGGAGCTGAACACATCAAGAAGAGCTGAGTACAATATCCGAGGATAGGATGTTGGCGGATGGCTGGAGTGAGGACTGAGTGGTACACAAGACTGGGAAGACAGTGTTTTGAAACTGCCACATGGCTTATGACGGGTATCACTAGGAAGGAGAAAAACATTAAAAGAGCAGGAAAAGAGTGTGCTATGGTGAAATTTGCACTTCGAAATACAAACTGCCACTTACTGACAGAGAAATTAGTCTATCGGGTATATGAACTACACTGAGAGTTGCCGTCTCATAGGTGGAAAAACACAACAAGAAAATAGTAATACCCCAAAATGTCAAGTCACACTAGCAACTCAGACTTGGGATTTCTTTACTGGTATTATGTAAAAAATATGTGGCTAATTAAACTATTTACCCAGTATTTATGTTATTGTTAATTGGTTCGGCGACTGTTCCTTAACCAACCATTATAAATGACCACACAGAGACTGCATGGATTTTATTAAGCCTAGGCCTGAGTTGAGGAATCTTGGCCCATCTAAGCTAGCTCTTAATTCTATTACCCAAATATGACCCCATATATACATACGTCCCCTTGGACTGCCATTCTCCACGATATGCCGATGTTCCTGGCCATGTGGAATGAGGTTCTTTTCTCTAACCCATGGTGTGTGCCTCCTTCCTGCTGCTCCTGGCTGGAATCCTGAATCCTCTGTCTAAAGCGCAGGCTTCCTGTTCTAATCCCAGGAAGTCCCACCTTTCTCTGTCTTTGCCCAATCTCAGGCCTCAGCATTTTATTTAACCAATCAGAGTCAAGGTAAGTAACAGACAGCAAGCAGGACCAATTAATTAACATTTAGAATGGTTAACACTACCCCGATAGTATTACTTTAAAAATAATTGTGTTTCATTAAAAACTAAAAACTTCCTCTCTGTCCCCACGCTCCTTCCCTTGTGCCCAGGCATTGGCCAAAAATCAGCTACCATAGCAATGATGAAAGGGAACAAGAAGTCCCTCCTCTTACCAAAGCCTCTTGCCAGGGACAGCCATGCTCTTGCTTGGCACTTACTGTGTAGAAAGGACTCTCTAGCTCTACATGGGACATTTGAGAGAAGACAGGGCTGTGCACTGCAAGCTCTGGGCTGTTGCTCCCCTCTGAAAATGTGGTCTTTTTTTCTTTTTTTTTTTTTTCAGACCAATGAGAATCCAGTTCATGGGAAAGAGGTATTCTTTATTCCAACTCACACTAAAGTGTTGTATGAGCTAGCAAAAGGCTACAGGAATTCTTTTCCCAATATTTTTCTCTTTTCATGTTTTTTAAATTAGCATATAGAGTAATGAGGCAGATCTCTATGAGTTTGAGGCTAGCCTGGTCTACATAGTGAGTTCCAGGACAGCCAGGACTACATAGTGAGAACATGTCTTGGTCAACCCCCTCCCCACCCCAGGTGGGGGGGAGAATCTTAATTTTAACTTCTAATTGGTTAATTCTCACATTCTAAATAAACATAACTTTTGAGTGACTTGGAAGATGACCCCACTTATACATAAAGACTTAAAAAAGAAGTATGTAAATCTTGGGTTGAGTGTGGTAGTAAGCACCTGTGGTTCCAGCTATTCCAGATGCTGAAGCAGAGAATCATCTGAGCCCAAGAGTTTGTGATCAGTCTAGGTAGCACAGTGAGACTTCATCCCTAAACAAAACACAAAATCTGGACAAAACAAACAAAACATAGAGGTGTATACATTTCAGAGCACTTACCATAAAATACATCACACCAATTCCTAGATGGCTTGTTTTAGAATAAAAATGTGAACATAAAGCTATAGGTGTAGACAGAGAGAGATGGAGTCACAGCTTAGTGCCAGGGATAGACAGAAGTGGAGACTCTTCCCTGTAAATTTAGCCACTGGGAAGTTGATGAAGAAGGAATGTCATGAGTTTGAGGCCAGCCTGCGCTACTAAGTAAAACTCTGTCTTAACAAACAAATACTTAAGTAAACATTAGAGTGACAAGGAGGTGTCTCATGAGAAGGTCACACATTTGTTATGCCCAGCCCAGGAATGTTAAATTTATCCCTCCTCAGGAGTTTACACCTTACTCTCTTCAGGAATCATTGACACCTGTTAACAGATTCTTACCAAGCATGTTTGTTTTCAGTCTACACAATCCGTGAAACAGCACTGGGGATCCTATGTAAATTGTCATTACTTTTCTGTGTTCTAACAGGAGATTTGTGGAGCTTTAAGTGGCACTCAGCAGAGAGCCGTACGATCTGACAGACAGAATGGTGTTTACTGGAGCCTTCCTGTTGCTTCTTGATTTATAGTTTTTCAGTCTCTTCTCATAATAAAAACTGCCGTAGTGTTTTGTTATCCTTGCAAACTTTTTTTGATCAGTGTTCTCTTTAAGGTTTGGTGACGTTGCAATACACACCATTGCCTATCTCTTGGCCTTTTGAGATCTCAAAAGCATTCATGGATATTAAAATTTCAACTAATGAAATTCAATGAAGTTGAAAAAAATCATATTTTTGTTTTCTTTTGGTCTTGGGGTTTGTTTGGTTGGTTGGTTTGGTTGTTTTTGTTTGTTCCAGGTAGAAAAGTCAAACTGAGTTTAAAAACAAAGCTAAACTTTAGCTAGCTGCTTTCCTTGGAGAAATATTACCTTCCTTCTTCCCTGTAGGCCTCCAGTCTGACCAGGACCCGTCCCAGGCAGGAAGCTGCACCATAGGAATATGCAGAGGAGGAAGGGATACAAAGTATGACCCTCGCAATGGTGCTGCCTCCTACAGGTGCCTCAGAACTGCTTGGAAGCAGGTAACTTACCCTCTGAGCATTCACCAGGCAGGGCAAGAGTTGTATAAGAACCCCCAGAAGATTGCTTGGACATCCACATGGGTGAGGCTGAAGCTTTTGTACCGGGAGTTCTGATTCAAAGACAAATTTCTTCTAGAAATGTCAACATGTACAGGTTAGAAAAGGGGTTTTGTCAGCTATCTGAGTATCCCTTACATTGGTTACATTGATATGCAAAAGTAACCATCATAATGACTGCAGTGACTGTTCATGACTATGAGCAATCAGCCAAGCAGGATTTCTGTCGAACCAGGCTAGAGTCGAATATGCCTTGGTGAAATGTGAGACACAGAAAAACTCTATTTTGAAAAAGTGTAGAATTATATAGTGCCATGAACTCACTGGGAAATAACCAATATTTTCAAGTGTCCTGTGTTGTGTGACTTCTCCTACCAAGATGTGAACAAATGTTTTGTTTTTTGTTTTTTTTTTTTCATTCTAGCTAAGGCATGGAGAACAAACCGAAGAACCATTCCACCAAAGTCTAGCTTGGTGAATTGGTGAGTATATTGGTACAGGTCATGGAAGAGGGGTCCT
>CAJQZJ010033152.1:1526203-1539090 GCA_907164525.1 Lophiomys imhausi
GGGTCCTCATAGGAGGGATAGTACATCAAAGGCACCTTCATCCCCAGGAAGTCTGCTCAAACGTAAGTGAAGACTCCAGAGAGCTACAGCCCCTGAGTCACCCGAACAACTTGTAGGCAGCTCAGAAGGCCATAGAGTCTCGTCTCCCTGCGATTGTTTCTGCTGTTATAATCTTGGCAGGGGTTTTGTGACCTACTGAGAGGAAACAACTACATAACACCCAAGGAGTAAAGGGCCTTTGAAACTAAAGGGATGTATGTTAAAGGAAGGTCTAATACATTGGTTCTCAGAGGCTGATTTCAGTGCTCAGAGATCTGGTTAATGCCCTTTCTGAGGCACTCTCTGATCAGTTAATAAAAGTTGCTGATGGCCAATTAGCTGGGCAGAATGAGTACAGGAAGGTGGGACTTCCTGGGACCAAGAAAGGAACCCTGGATATTATACAGAGAACCTCTGTTACTGCCAGGAGACATGGGAACCAGACAGATGTGTCTGAGAACTCTGGATGGTACAGCAAGCCACATGGCTGGATGGGATCAGGTGGTCTGGGATTAATTTAGGTGAGCTAGTTAAGAATCTACCCAGCTAAGGGCTAAGCATTGAAACATTAAAAGGTCGTAGTGTATTTAATTATTGGAAAAAGGCCATTGCTGGATTCAGGTGGAAAGGCCCACAGGCCTTTAGCTAATGCAGGCCTACAAGCTTCTGGCCATAAGCCTCCCAGCAGGCCCTGCTGGCTATCCCTCCAGGCCGCCAGCTGCTCCACTGGCCTAATATAACAATTTATAGATATTAATAAATATATTAATTAACAGAGTTTAGGTTGCAGATGGTGAAGGCCACCTTTGGTCCAAGGCTGTATCCCCAGGATGGATCAGGCTGCCAGTTAAGGTGAGCCAGGCCTGCAGGCCTCCTGCCAGTCTGTTGGTTGCTCTGCCAGGCTAATATTACAGTTTATATTTATTAATAAATATAATTGATAACTAAGTTTCAGTTCCAAATGTGATATAAAGCAGACTGATCTGGAAAAGCGTGGTTGGTTTTTTTGTCTTGGTGTGATCACTTTTTGGGCAAGGCACCTTTCATGAGAAGCTTAGTGATTTGGCAATATTAGTAGCCACCTGTGAATAAAACAATCATTTTTTTCAATCACATTCATCTTACACTGTTGTGAGCATTTAGTGCAACAACCAATCAGTAAGCCCATTGTAGGATCCCAGTAATGTCTTTGTTTTGCATTTGAGGAAACTGAAGGACACACTGAAGTAGCACAGCCAGTGAGTGACAGTACCAGAATCTGTACAGTGAGGTGGCTTGTTGGTGTGGAAGAGTCACTTACTTGGTCATTTTAATACATATGAACCAGAAGGTTGCTAGTGACCTTCCAGATGTGTTTCAGATAGAAACTGAAAAAGAAAAAAAAAACACCATGATGATAATGAAAGAACGGAAGGCGCCAGCAAAAAATGACAGAAAAGGGACTGTGAACATCGAAAGCAATGGGATCTCCTAGTGATTGTATCAAGAGAGATACAATATTATGCACAGGGTTTCTGGAGGGGAAGAAACTGCTGAGGACCAAGGGACTGAAGATGCTGGGGACTGAGGAGACTGACTGTGAAGCTTTCTTGAGAAGAAAGTCTGGACTCAATTGGGAGAGAGCATGGAAGATGTCACACAGACAGATACTGAGAGGCAGAAAGGAAAGAAAGGAAATTCATGTCTGAAGTTCCTACCTTTAGAAAATAAGAATTGAAAAAAAATAGTAAATTCCAAGCTGACAAAGACCCCACTGGGTTTATCTTCATATTTTATTGTATTGTAGAAGTTATGTATGCACCATAGAAATTCTAGGAAAATTTCACACGTACACACACATGCACACCATGCACTTGAAACTATCTCAATTCCAGGAACAAAGACAGCATATTTCCTCCTGGAAAGTTGGTGGGTACATTCCCTCTACACATGAACAGCAGCAGTTGCAGCCACGATTTGGCCTTCACAAGGATTGATATCTAAAGCGCATTTGTACTCAACCATGGATGTAACTTCTTCCATGTGACCATGGCCTATATTGGAGCTACTTCCATTTTTAATCTATAAGTAAATGGCACAGAACATCTTTGTTATTCCATATTTTGAATAATTTCAATAGACAACCTCTGAAACTATAGATACTTAATCTGTTAGGAGAACAATTGCTGAACACTGCTTTTGTTTCCATTGTCATTGTCTTCAGAGACGGGCTGACTCCATAGTCTGTGCTGGCCTTGACTTTACAATCCTTTTGCCTTTGCCTCCTGAGTTCTAGGACTATTGGCAGGAACCACTGCTCCTCACTGTTGTTGAACATTTTTAATACTTTTGACCTTTAGCATTTTATGTGTGTGTGTTTGTGTGTGTGTGTGTGTGTGTGTGTGTGTGTGTGTGTATGTGTGAGAGTGATTAACAGCATCTTTTGCCTATAGCATTTTAAGATGGATGACTTACAGTCAAACAACAGTCTTTAATTTAGCAAGTGAAAACCCAGTCTCTTCATGTGTGGTGTTTCTTTACGAATACCAAGGCTAAATAAGGTTTTGGGCATTTGTAATTATTTTATTATTTACTTTGTAGTGCTTATTTTTCTTTTGTTTATTTATCTTTGGCATCATAATGCTTCACAGTGTTTCCAATATTATTTTAATATTTATATAGTAAAGATTTTAATATTCCCATTTAAAGATTTCTACTATAATATTTTAACTTTGTTTAGTAATCTTATAAAATAATGAAAGATATTCTGACCTTGTTTTTATAACTTTACTTTAATCAAGCAGCTATAGTTGAAATACTAGGGATGGTAGTCTGTCTATGACACCAGCACTTGGGAGGCAGGCCATCCTTGGCTACATAGTGAGATCAAGGCCAGCCTGGGCTGCAAGAGACTTTGAGAAAACATCAATGGTAACAAAAATAAAACAATACCCTTGAACTGGATCGGAAGTGTCCCTCAACGGCTGATGAGTTAAACACTTAGCACCCATGGCCTATTGGGTGCTTGTGGAGCCTCTATGAAGGAGGACTTGGTGGGAGGAAGTGAGGTCATTTGCAGCATGGCTAGGAAGGAAATAATAGCACCCTGCCACTTTTTCTTTCTTCCTTTGCTTCCTGGTGCCAGTGGTTGACGATGCCTCTTCCACAATAGGTAGCTCCTACCATGACATCCTGTGCTAACATAAGCCCAAAATGATGGACTCATCCTTTAGACTGAAACCATGAACCACTTCCTCCTGCAAATTGATCAGCTTAGGTATTTTGTGCCTGCACGAGAAACTTAGCAAAGCCGCAAACAGACACCCAGTTTTGCTTTCAGTTCACTCTGGCTTGTGTTCATCGGGGTTAATATATATAAGTTACAATACACAACTCTGGTAAACCCAGTATGATCAATTAAGGATGCAAGAGCAAGAAGGTGGTATATGTTGTAAGCAGCCAGATCCGTGAGTGAGATACCTAGGAATAAACTCATAAGCAGGTGCGCTAGATCCCGTTGCTGAGCACACATGAAAAGAATCTGAATGGAAGTGATGAATACCTATTTCTTACGGTATGATGATGTCAACATTACCCCAAATGACGGGTAAGTTCAAGCCTAATCTAACAGAGCTTTGTTCCACATGACAACCATGTGAAGCCCTCTATGGTGCTATACTTAGGATGAGATCATGCTGATAACTGCATAGACATCTGGAATGCCTAGAGAAGAGGGTTCTAGGCCAAAAGGTGAGCATAAGCAGAGGCGCCAAGGCAGCCAGTGTGATAGTCCATCAACAGAACAAAGTCACTAAGAGTGGGATAACCTGAGAAGGAATATATCACCAGTAGAGGTCAGAGACTGGGAAGGACCAATTCAGTTTTGACTACGTTGAAGAAAGTGAAGATGCTGGGTGTGGTGGAACATACTTGCAATCCCAGCAGTAAAGAGGCTGAGTAAAGACCCTGTCCCAACAACAATTGGAAGAGAGACAACAGAACTAACTAATCAAGCAAGAGAGCATCAGATCTAAGTTATCCTAAAATGTTCTCATTAGCTACTGTTGGACAATATAATGGAAAGGTAAGTTGATCTAGGAATGTCCATGGATATGGAGAGAACTGGACAAATTTGAGATATATTTTAGAGAAAATAAAATCTAGCATTTATTAAACATACCATATGCATCAATCACAGTTCTCATCCCTTAACAACATATTAGTCACCACTGTTATCCTACAGTCTTTTCTCCTATTGCCATTTACCAAATTCATGAATCTAGATACTTAAGGAAAAAAATTATTTACCTCACAGCCCTAATCCTTCCATTGGGCTCAGGGAACCCTATGGAAGAGGAGACAGAAAGAGTGAAAGAGCCAGAGGGGACGGAGGACACCAGAAGAACAAGGCCCTCTAAACCAACAACAGAATTGTGCCCTTATTAACTCCCAGAGATGGAGGCAGCACGCAGAGCCTGCAAGTGTCCACCCCAGATGGGATCTTAGAGCTGAAGGCACAACTTGGCATACGCTCCCATTCCTAACCCCCAAACTACCTGCACTAGATAACCATTGCAAACAAAATTTTAATTTTCTTCAAGGAAGTCTCACTAGGGAAACAAGCCACCCCTAAGTATGACAGCCACATGCTCAGCAGTAGATGGCCAACAGAAAACAAATTCAATGGCATCTTCGGCGGTTCCTTGTCTTGTAATATTGTGTCAAAGACACAATTTAAAAATTCTATCTTATTTTTTATTTTTATTTTTTTATATATTTTCCTCTCCTTTTACATACAGATCCTTTGGATATATATTATGACTTCCACTTTAGATTTTTATGGATTTTTTAATGTTTTATAATGTTTTATGTGTATGGTTTTTTTTTTAACTGATTTTCAGGGATTTCTGAGTGTGCAAATGTGTGGATCTCTGTGTCTATATTTGTTTCTTGTGCTTTCTCTTGGACTCTTTTCTTTCTGTTTATTTGTTTTGTCCCATTCTTTTTTTTAACATTATCTTTTTTCCCTCTTTATTTTTTATTTCTTCAAGTTACATCTCAATCACAATCCCCTCCCTACACCCCCCTCCAGTCCCATCCTCCCACCCTCTTCTGCCTCAACCCACCCATCCCCTTCCTTTTTTTTAAGTTTAAGGTATATCTTCCCCCCCCAACAGCTCCCCCTTTCAGTCCAACAAATGTATCTTTCTCTTATAATAATAAATACAATACAAAACAACAGAGGTAATTAGGCAACAATTATGAGAGTTATATGGCTTAGCATACATTCCCAATGTCAGTCCATATGTATTTGGCACCTGACTTTAATGTTCTATCTAACCATCTCCATGAGTTCAAAGTTCTATATCTAACTCAGTTTTCATAATAACTTGCATCACAATTTTAAAAACATCTGCTTAGATCCAGAACACTCTCTTGATTCCTAAACAACTCAAAATGTAATTATGAGACTCTAGCTATCTATTCTTCAACCACCTCAGAGACCTGAGAGGGATAAATATATCTGATTATATAGGAAGTGCAGGGTCCGCAGCTTCCAAAACTAAGAAATGACATACCAGTGGCTGCCTGGACAGTTCCCATTTTCTCTCCATACATTACAGCATCAATCTTCAGTCGCTTGGCCCCGTTTCTCTGACAGACATTGATTGTAGAGCAGGAATTATGAAGGACTTGCCTACCCTGTCTTGGCAGAGCTAGGCTGTCGACTTACCTGCTTCCAAGTTTTGTCCTTTTTGGACAGCATTCTGTCTACAATTGGAGCAAGGGGTTTTTCCTGCCAAGGGATAGGCTTGCCACTAATTCAATCATCTCCCACTGGAGATTCTTCAATGCTCATCTTCTACTTGGAGTAGAATAGGGGGTGCTGTCAGGAGTTGACGTCTCGATATCAAAAAAATCTAAAGAGAACATCTTTGAATGCCATATTCTGCAGATCTCTTGAGGTTTTTGAAGAGGCCCTATCTATCTCTTATATTAGGATAAGCAAATGTTGCTTGTCTCTTAGCAACTTGATTTCTGATTAGCTTAGAAAACAACTACAGTAGACTGTCATAGTACCTAACAAAATGACAGGCTTGCATGACTATTAGCTTGCATTTCTTAATTATCCTAAACAGTTTATGACAATTAGTAGCAAAAGGCCAAAACTTTATTTCATTTTTTTTCCTTTACCCCCTGACCCTTCCATCCCACTTCTCTGGAGTGGAGTGTTCCTATATAACAGTCCCTCATCCCAGTTCAGAGGTCATATGAGGGCCAAGCGCCTCCTCATACAATGGGGGTCTACGAGGCAGTACCACCGGTGAAAAGTGTCTCGTTGCCAGGGAGAGAACTAAAAAACCAAACAAACAAATAAGCAGACAAACAGATAAAAAAGAATAAAAAAAATTAAAAATAAATAAAAAATAAAAATAAAAAAATAAAGAATAAAAAGTCTATGTCCATGTTCCCTTTGGTGTGTTGGTTGCAGTATCGATATCCTCTACTATATATGTTTTGTCACATTCTGATGTGTTAGTTTGTATTTTATTTTATTATCCTCCAGAAGTCTGTTTTTTCTTTTCTTTTCTTCTCTCTCTCTCTTTCTTTCGTTCCCTGTTTGTTTTCTAAGGAGAGACAGAAAAGGATGGGACACAAGAGGGAGGAACTGAGAGGAGTGGAGGGAATGGACTCCCAGATTGCTAAAAGGTTCTCTGTTTGCCTGCCTCAGTAGCTCTGTAACCACAGCACTTAGGGGACTGGTTGTTGAAGGAAGATTAGGACTTTGAGGACAGCATGGGGTACATAGTGAGATCCTGTCTCAAAAACCAAACCAAACAAACAAAAACTAGAAACAAAAAACAAACAAAAGAAAACTTACATTTGAAATAGAAGAACGTCCCCTTAATTTGATGAAGGATCAGTATAAAAACCATATGGAAAAATATCACAGTTTATGGTGAAAGACAACATCTTTCCAGGGACAGGATAAAGGTGAGGATGTCTGCTCTTCTGCCTGTCCCCAGATGCACTGCTTTAAGACAGACAAGCAAGAGATAGTCATTCTTTCTGAAAAAGCTAAAGGCATTCAGGCTGAAAGTAAAGCTGTCAGTGTCTGCAGATGAAATGATCTCACATGTGGAAAATTGTAAGTGATACACTAAAGGACTGATACAAAAGTTCAGCAGGACTGTAGCATATAAGATCAATATATAAAAATCAATGGAATCTTTATACACTTTCCATGAACAACCAAAAAATAAAATGGTCTTAGGAAGTCAATTATCTGCTTTCTGCCTTTACAGATTTGGCTAATTCTAACATAGAATGACTCTTTTTATTTCATTTTTGGTTTTTTGGAGTGAGATCTCACTATATAGCCCAGGCTGGCCTTAAAATCACAAGCCTCTTGTCTCTGCTTTCTAAGGTCTAGGATTACAGGATTACTGCTTTAATAATGGTGTTTCCAATGTTGTTCTGTGCGTTAGTATAAATCAGCTCGTTTCCTTCTAACATCAAATAATACTTTATCAACTCATCACCAACTACAAAGTTGAATGGTTCCCACTTTGAGATGTAGAAAAGATGCTGATGTGAAGATCCATGTACAATATCTTTTTAGACTTTTTTATTTAGACATAGGAATGGAACTTCTAGGTCACATGATAACCAAATATTTAATCTTGTGAGCAAGTGTCAAACTATCTTATAAAGTGGGTGTATCATTTTGTGTTTTTACCTGCCGTGCGAGGGGTCCAGTTTCTCCACATCTTCACCAGCACTTACCTGCTGTTATGGTCTGAATACAAAATGTGTGTTGGGAGCTGAAGAGATGGCTTTGTGGTTAAGAGCACTGGCTGCTTTTTCAGGGGCTTTGGGGTTGATTCCCAGCATTCACTTGGCCAGTCACAACTATCTGTGACTCCAGTCCCAGCAGTGACTTACTTCCTCCAACAAGGCCCAACATCCTACCTTCAACTGCCATCACATTATGGATCATCCGAGAGAGGAATCCCTTGATTGAGTTATAGCATGACGATCCAATTATTTCCCCCCAATCCATCAGTGGGCTATCAAGACCTCGATACATAAACCCATGGGGGACAATTCATAATCAATCCATAAAAAGGAGTCCCATTTATCTACTCAATTTGGTTGCTTGTGGTTTAGATTATAAATCTAAAACAATCTGTCTAATCTCAGGATACAGAGATCTGTTGTTTCTCTTAATACTTTTATAGTCTTAGACTCAGGGTGACAAGTTAATTCTTGTGGATGGTATGAGGTCAGGTCATGTTTGCAAGTGAGTTTCTACTTGTCTAACCTTTGCCGAAAAGACTATGTAGTCCCCAGTTGAAATGTTGACACAGTGAATTTTTAAGAAATCCTCTTTTTTTGCCCCTTTGGTTAAAAGGGGTCTTAAGGTCTAAAGGCTGGCCTTATTCTTGCTACACAGCTAAGCTGACCTTAAAGTTCTAAGTGTTGGGATTACAGGTGTGTACCATCATGCCTGGTTTAATGTTGTGCTGACAATGAAGCCCAGGGCCATGTGCTTCCTAGACAATCACTTTACCTGAACTTCACAGTTTTTTTTTTAACTTCACAGTTAAAAAAAAAAAATGATTTGTGTGCTCTAGGTAGTATGCCAAGGATGTCCTTCTGCTTCTTGGCAATTTTCTAAAATGCCACTGAACCAGGATTTTATTTTAAAATTGTATGTGCATGTGTTGTGTTGTATGTACTTGCTATTATGGGTATATGCACATATGGGAAGTTCATGTGCAAGTGTGTGCACATGTATGTGGAGGGCCAGAGGCTGATGTCTACTGTCTTTCCTAGACACTTTGCTACATTCCTCAAACAAAAATCTCTTTCTTTATTTTTTCCTTTTGAGACAAGGTCTTTCCCTGCCTGCACTTGAAGCTCATTGATTCAGCTAGACCAGGTGGGAAACAACAGTCTTACTTCCTAATAAGAGCACGGGAGATTCGGAGCGTTGAAAGTAAAGCAGTTTATCATCTTGCAAAGTCCAGGTTGAAGAAAAGGCAAAAATAACTGGCATTCCATTTGGCTCAAAAGAATGGTTTTTATATTTCCCTGGCCCCTGATCCCTGATTCTGTAATGGCAACGTTCTTCGGGGAGGTGCCGTTTCCCCACCCCAAGTTTCCCATCTTCCTGGGGCTTGAGATCCTTTCCCCACCAGCCTCAACCCACCCCCACTTCCCGATATGTGGGATCAAGCGCATACATAACAGATTGTCTTTAATTTTTCAACTCTAAGATAAATTAATAAGTGCTCAGGCAAGCAAGTGGCAGCTGGAAGCTAGAGAAGCCAGGGTTCTAGTGCCTCCTGCTTGTCTGTACTTCATTGACTAGCTCTAAACATGTCACATACTGAAAATGGACCTCACTGGTTTATTGTTTTTACATCTCCTACCCCCAGCATTGGAGTTCCAGGTGCACATCACCACATCCAGCTTTTCACATGGATCGTAAATATCTCTACTCGGGCCATTGTGCTTGTCCAACAGGCACTTGACTAACTTAACCAAACCCCTGGCCCATGAATGGAATTTTAAAAAAATTCTTTGACAGTTTCATAATTTAAAAATAATTTTATATTTAATTTTTATATTTAAAAATCTTTTTTTGTTTGTTTGCTTGTGCTCACACACATCATGACACCTATGTGAAAGTTGAAAAACAACAGACTTTCTCCTT
The DNA here is from genome assembly GCA_907164525.1 of Lophiomys imhausi. Taxonomy (NCBI): domain Eukaryota; kingdom Metazoa; phylum Chordata; class Mammalia; order Rodentia; family Muridae; genus Lophiomys; species Lophiomys imhausi. The sequence goes on from CAJQZJ010033152.1 coordinate 1,535,946, forward strand.
CCACCTCCCAGTATGTAAGTCCCAAGGGTCAAATTCAGGTGATCAGACCTGGTAGGTAGTGCCTTTACTGGATAAGCCATCTCATCTGTCTTCATTTTCTATTTTAAATAAGGCTACTCTTCCCCCCTCCCCCCTTGGTTTTTGGTTTTTCAAGACAGGGTTTTTCTGCGTAACAACCTTTCCTGTCCTGGAACTTGCTTTGCAGACCAGGCTGACCTTGAATTTACAGAGATCTACCTGCCTCTGCCTCCCAAATACTGAGATTAAAGGGCTGCACCTGGCCAAATGAGGTTATTTCTTGGTTTCAATCCCTGCTTCAAGGCAATCTGTGCCTTTGTATAAACTAACAAAACAGCGCCCTCTCTGGGCAACTGGACTTTCTTTTTCCTAATCTTTTCTTCCTCTCTCAACTCCTGGGCATGCTGGTCTTTAATCCTAGCAGTTTGGAGGCAGAGACAGACTGATCTCTGTGTGTTTGAGGCCAGCCTAGTGTACATAGCCAGTAGATTTGTAAGAGTGAATAAAAACTACCTAACTCTACATGAAATAAAATCAGAAAGGCTGTAGAGACATCAAAGCAGGATGTCTTTGTAGAGAATTATACTGAGAATCTGGAACCCTGAAGAGGTTAGGGCAACACTTCTCAACCTTCCTAATGCTGCAACCCTTTAAAGCAGTTCCTTGTGTTGTGGTGACCCCCAACCATAAAATTATTTCGTTCTCACTTCATAACTGTCATTTTGCTAATGCTATGAATCACAGTGTAAATATCTGACATGCAGGATATCTGTGACCCCAAAAGGGGTCTCGACCCACAGATTGAGAACTGCTGGGTTGGGAGGGTCTCCTATATCTCTAATGTGAGAGTCTCTAATGGGACTATCAGAAATCACCTGCTGTAGAATCTATAATGTAGGGGCTTCACTGTGACATGGGCTTGAAAATTATGTACACTGGCTCAAGCAAAAGTAGTCACAGAGTAGAGGGAATAACCAACACCATCTCAGTGTTTTGTGGACCACACCGAAGCTAGGGCCTGGTAAGTCAGGCTGGGATTGCCCAAGACTGGAAAGAAGAGGAGAGATCAACAAACAGAGGCTTACGTTTTCTCCTCTCTGCAAAAGCTAAGGAAGGAATCAAAATAGACAGACTGGGGAGTCAAAAATCCTCAGTTACACACACACACACACACACACACACACACACACACACGGATGCACATACGTATGCATGCACACACATGTACTCACACACCTACACATATATACACATACGCCCGTACACATGCACGCACACCAAATGCCAAAGAGAGGAAAAGGTTGGGCTTCAACTTTAAGAAACCTGAGGAATGTAAGCAGCTTAGGGGGTGTGCCTGGTAGCTGATTAAAACCTGCTTTTTTCTTTTCTCCTCTTCCTCTCTCACCTCCTGGGAGTGATGACACTTACCCTTAATCCCTGCTCTTTGGAGCCAGAGGTAGACTGATCTCTGTGAGTTTTCTAGTCTACATAGCAGGTTCCAAGCAGCCAGGGCTGCACAGTGAGACCCCTTTGAGACCCTCAAAATCAAAATCAAAACAAAACAAGCAAGTAAATAAACCAAAACAAACCAGAAGAATATTAATAAAGAAAGAAGAGAAAAAGGAAAAGCTTCTGTTACTGCCACCTGAGATGGCGCACCCTGATGCCTGGAACTTTGGTGACCTCACTGAATGGTACAAAGGGTGATAGAATCCTAAAGATTATGACAGAATGGATGGAGGGGTGGTATTGCAAACCCACGGTTGCTGGCAGAGTTACCCAGTCCAAGTCAAGAGTCTCAGAGCCGGAGAAAGTGTGACTTTCTGTTTGTGTGAAGCCAGAGTCCCAAAAGCCCTGAGGGGAGGTTGCTGGGGCAAGTTCAGGAGTTGAGTGGACCAGAGGACAGGAGTAGCCACTCTCCAAAAGAAGAAGCAACCAGTTTCCTTTTCCTCTACCTTGTCCTGCTGAGTCCCTGAGTCAGTTAATCAAGTGGCCCTGGTCCATATTCCAGGTGGATCTCTGTACTTATCCCACTAGTTCAGTCCAGCAGAAATGACACATCACCAATCCTTTAGGTGCTCCTTAATCCAACAAGATGACCCTGAAAATTAGACATAACACACTGGCTTCCTGTCATCTTTTATTCTGTGGGCCACTGGCTTCCAACCCCAAATCTGAGTAGATATTTGATCTAGCCCAAGCCATATGCATCCTACACTGTAAGTGAGCAAGTACAGAGAGACTCGTAGTTTCTGGCCTCCACAGTGGAGGGAGACCTTAACTGTACAGGAAGAATCATGTGGTGGGACATTTCCCCAAACTTGGGAAGGGAGTGTAGAGGCTGAGCAGCCAAATCCCACATGTTTGCCACAATGAGTTCACATAGCTTTATATAGCTCTCTATCCTGCTTTCTCTTCCTATATTAAAATCATGACTGCTTTCCTAAAACACAATCTATGTTTCAGCATTTAAAATTTCAATAACTGTGTCACCATCGTCTCATTTTAATCAGGAAAAAGCAAATGCTACACTAATTGTTACCAGTAAAGCTTTAAAAACACTGGAGCTAAAGGTGAAAGCTTCCTTTGTCTCACAGAGTATTCAGAGTTCTTAAGTAGTTTGAGCTCGTTCTCAGCAGGGAGATGGCAGCTTCCCCATAAGCCTTCATGGCTTTAGGTACCGCCAGATGTGGCCTGCCTAACTGGAGATAGGCAAAATGACATGGAAAAGGGCAGGCTCAGAAGCTAGCTCTGCCGGCACGCAGGGTTGTCACAGCCCTGACTGCAGGAACTGGAACAGAGTTCTGTCCAACAGCCTAGGAACCAATTGACCCCATCATGTCTAGTCAGATTTCAGCTTTGAGGCACAGTGCCTAAGGAAAGTCCCAGGTTCTGCAGACATTCTAGGCCTGAGAGTCTGGCCTTTGAGCCTTTGGCCTGGGGCTGAAAAAGAATAAAATAAGGTTCAATCTGAAAAAAGCACATAAATAAGAGAAATGCTAAGGAAGCCAGATATAGTAGTGCTTGCCTATAACTCAAGATGATATGCATATAACAGATATGCATATCTATAACTGCAGATATGCATACCTATAACTGCAGATATGCATACCTATAACTGCAGATA
>CAJQZJ010033152.1:1539100-1555120 GCA_907164525.1 Lophiomys imhausi
ATATGCATACCTATAACTGCAGATATGCATACCTATAACTGCAGATACGCATGCCTATAACTGCAGATATGCATACCTATAACTGCAGATATGCATGCCTATAACTGGAGATATGCATACCTATAACTGCAGATATGCATACCTATAACTGCAGATATGCATGCCTATAACTGGAGATATGCATACCTATAACTGCAGATATGCATGCCTATAACTGCAGATATGCATGCCTATAACTCCAGCACTGAGGGGCTGAGGCAGGAGAATCATGAGTCTGAGTCTGGGACAAGCCACAGAGGAGAACCCTGTCAAAAAAGAAGAAAGGGGATGAAGAGATGTCTCAGTGGGTAGCATACTTGAATTCAAACTCCAGAACCCACATGAAAAAGCCACATGTGGGGGCATGAGTTTGTAACTCCTGTGCCTTAGAGGTAAAGCAAAAGCTCCAGATCTGGCCAACCAGTCTAGACTATCAGAGACTCTGTCTTAAAAAACAAACAAACAAAATAAAACAAAACAATCAACCAATCATCCCACCAATCAACCAACCAAGCAACCAACCTGCCAAGATAGAAGGTATGCATCACCATGCCCCTCCCCCCATGCACTTGTACACACACACACACCACATACACATACATGAACACATTCACAAAAAAGAGAAAGGAAGGAAGAAAGATCCAAAAACAGCTCACAAAATATAGCAGGGCTGCCAGTGAGGGGGCCAGCGAAGAAAGTGGAGGCAAGATTTACAAGGTACAGGCATCAAAATAATCACAACATTGGCCAGCAGCATGAGATTAGATTTCAGGCTCTAGTTTCTTTCTTTTTTTTTTTTCATTTTGACAGGATTTTATTCAATATTTGATATTATATTAGAGTTATGTAAAAATTAAATGTGAATTTTTTCTTTTTCTTTTTTATTAATAAATAAATTTATTTATTTGTTGCTTCAGGTTACATCTCCATCATATTGACCTCTTTCCCCTCCTCCCAGCCCTGCCCTCCCACCCCCTACCCCCTAACCCTTCTATCCCACTCCTCTGGAGTAGAGTGTCTCTACATAACTGTCCCCTACCCCAGTTCAGAAGTCATCTGAGGGCCAAGAGCCTCATCATACACTGGGGGCCTACAAGGCAGCACCACCAGTGAAAGAAAAGTGTCTCATTGCCAGGGAGGGAAAACTAAAAAAAAACAAACCAACAAACAAAAACAAAACAAAAAATATATAAATAAAAAAATAAAAAGTCTATGTCCATGTTCCCTTTGGTGCGTAGGTTATAGTATAGATATCCTGTACTATATAGCTAAAATCCTACTATAAGTGAATAGATGCCACGTGTATCCTTGAGTCTGGGTTAGCTCACTCAGGATGAGCTTCTCTAGTTCCATCCATTTGGCTGCAAATTGCATAATTTCATTGTTTCTGATAGCTGAGTAATAATATTCCATTGTGTAGATGTACCACAGTTTTTTAATCCATTCTTCGGTTGAGGGACACCTGGGTTATTTCCAGTTTCTAGCTATTACAAATAAGGCTGCTATGAACATAGATGAGGAAACTTCCTTATGATTCCATGAGGAGTCATTTGGATGTATACCCAGAAGTAGTATGGCTGGGTCCTGAGGCAAAGCTATTCCAAGTTTTCTAAGATATCACTATACTGACCTCCATAGTGGTTGCACAAGCCTGCATTCCCACCAGCAATGGATGAGGGTTTCCATTTCTCCACACCCTCGCCAGCATGTGCTGTCATTTGAGCTTTTGATCTTAGCCATTCTGACAGGTGTGAGATGGAATCTCAGAGTCGTCTTGAGTTGCCTTTCTCTGATGATAAAGGATGTTGAGCATTTCTTCAGGTGTCTCTCGACCATTAGGGATTCCTCCTTTGTGAATTCTCTAATTAGCTCCATCCCCCATTTTTTGATTGGATTATTTAGTTTCTTGGAATTTAATTTCTCGAGTTCTTTGTAGATTTTGGATATTAACCCTCTGTCAGATGTGGGATTGGTGAAGATATTTTCCCAGTCTGTAGGCTGCTGTTTTGTTCGAATGACAGTGTCTTTTGCCTTACAGAAGCTTTTCAGTTTCATGAGGTCTCATTTATTGATTGTTGGTCTCAGGTCCTGAGCTGTTGGTGTTCTTTCTGTTCAGGAAGTTGTCACCTATGCCAATGAGTTCAAGGGTTTTTCCCACTTTTTATTCTAGTAGATTTAGTGTGACTGGCCTTATGTTAAGGTCTTTGATCCACTTGGACTTAAGTTTTGTACAAGGTGATAAGTATGGGCCTAATTTCATTCTTTTACAAGTGGACATCCAGTTGGACCAGCACCATTTGTTGAAGATGCTGTCCTTTTTCCATTGTGCAGTTTTGGCTTCTTTGTCAAAAATCAGGTGGCCATAGGTGTGTGGGTCCATTTCTGGGTCTTCAATTTGATTCCATTGATCTACTGGTCTGTTTCTATACCAATGCCATGCTGTTTTTACTACTATTGCTCTGTAGGACAGCTTGAAATCTGGGATGGTGATACCTCCAGATGTTTTTTTTATTGTACAGGATTGATTTAGCTATTCTGGGCTTTTTGTTGTTCCATATGAATTTGAGAATAGCTTTTTCCAGGTCTATAAAGAATTGTGTTGGTATTTTGATAGGAATTGCATTGAATCTATATATTGCTTTTGGTAGGATGGCCATTTTTATTATGTTGATCCTACCTATCCATGAGCATGGGAGATCTTTCCATCTTCTAAAAGCCTCTTCCATTTCTTTCTTAAAGGGCTTGAAGTTCTTGTTGTACAGGTCCTTTACTTGCTTGGTTAGAGTTGCCCCCAGGTATTTTATATTGTTTGTGGCTATTGTGAAAGGGGTTGTTTCCCTTATTTCTTTCTCAGCCCATTTGTTTGTTGTATAGAGAAGGGCTTCTGATTTTTTGAATTAATTTTGTATCTAGCCACTTTGCTGAAGGTGTTTATCAGCTGTAAGAGTTCTCTAGTGGAATTTTTGGGGTTGCTTATGTATACTACCATATCGTCTGCAAATAGGGATAATTTGACTTCTTCGTTTACAATTTGTATCCCCTTGGTCTCTTTTAGTTGTCTTATTGCTCTAGCAAGAACTTCAAGTACTATATTGAAGAGATATGGTGAAAGTGGGCATCCTTGTGACAGTTCATACTAGCAAATTAACAGCTAAACTGGGTGAATTGGAAAAAAAAAGAAGCAAACACTCTCAAGAGGAGCAGAAGGCAGGAAATCATCAAACTTAGGGCTGAAATCAACAACTTAGAAACAAAAAGAACTATACAAATAATCAATGAAACCAAGAGTTGGTTCTTTGAGAAAATCAACAAAATAGACAGACCCTTAGACAAATTAACTAAAAGGCAGAGGGGAAAAAACCCAAATCAACAAAATCAGAAATGAAAAGGGAGAAATAACAACAGACATTGAGGAAATCCAGAGAATATTTGGATCCTACTTTAAAAATCTATACTCCACCAAATTTGAAAACTTAAGCTAAATGGGCAATTTTCTTGATAGATTCCACCTACTGAAGCTAAATCAAGATCAGATAAACAGATTAAACAGAAAACTTCAGACCAATCTCCCTCATGAACATAGATGCAAAAATACTTAATAAAATACTAGCAAACCGAATTCAAGAACACATCAAAAGTATCATAGACCATGATCAAGTAGTCTTCATCCCAGGAATGCAGGGATGGTTCAACATATGAAAGTCTATCAACGTAATTCACCATATAAACAAGATGAAAGAAAAAAACCACATGATAATCTCGCTAGATGCAGAAAAAGCATTTGACAAAATCCAACAGCCCTTCATGCCAAAAGTTCTGGAGAGAACGGGCATACAAGGACCGTACTTAGAAATAATAAAGGCAATATACAATAAGCCAGTGGCCAACATCAAATTAAATGGAGAGAAACTTGAAGCATTTCCTCTAAACTCAGGGACAAGACAAGCAGGCTCTAGTTTTTAAGTCGTTCCTGACTAAGACTAAGCCTAGGGGCTCCTGGGAGTTCAATTTCAGTGTCGAGCTTGACAGAATAGCTGGAGATAGAGCCCTTAGTGAGGACCACTTCAGGGATGGGAGTATGACAGACATCAGCTGAGGATGTGATGTTTTTGTGTCAGGAATCACAGGAAAGGACAGCCCAGCTGCCAAATGCACTAGCTGCCCAGGAGGGCTCAGGTATTTTCCTTTTGAGGCAGTGGCTTCTCTGCTTCTGCCCACAATGCCTTTGCCTATTTATCTTCCTTTCAGGTTCAGCTTGTATGTGGTCTTTCTAAGCACCAAGGATTTCCTCAACATAAGGGATTCGGTTATCCTAGCCACACTTTAAAAATAAGTGGCTCCCCTGCTTCTCCCTGGAGTACTGTCTGTTAGAGTCTGCAACTTGTTCAGTGTTGAAGGCTCCAGTGAACCAAGGAAGAGCCAAAAATCGCAGGAGGCAGTAGAACCCTTCAGCACCAGACAGGGAATAACGGGTAGAAAGTGCCATTCTACCGCATGAAACTGGGTTCCTTGGATTTTAGTGGCAAGAGCAGCATCCACAGAGTGTGTCATTGGCCTGTTCTGTCTTGATTGACTAAAACGGAAGAAAGCCACACAGACCACAATGTAATAACACTTGCTCTTCCTTCTGCACAAACATGGCCACGCCTGAGCTGCTGGATCTGCAGAGGGCTGCTTCTGAAGCCAGATGCGGTATGGTGAGCCTCATCCCCATCCCTCCAGGGACATGCCACATCTGCCCACAATCACTGGATATGCCTGCCTTTTAAAAATAGATATTTTTGCACTCTTCAAACTACTAATTTTCCTACTGTCACAGTCAGTGTAGTTTGAGCTGATGGTAAAAGGAGGTTTCAGAGGTTTTTCCACCACAAGGTTATTCAAAGTTCTTTGAGCAGCTGCCAGACCTTCATTTAGCATTTTAATAAACTTCCTGGGCCAAGGAGTAATTTTCCTGTATCCTCTTTGTCCTCGGCATGAAGTAATAGCACAAAAGAGGGTCATCATTTTTTAGGCCAGTCATCTGCATCAATTATAAAATTATCCTTATGAATAGCCAGACATAAGTCCTGGTGTATAGGAAAAGGAAGCAGGTTTCTTCGAGTGATTGACATTAAAAAGGGAGGTCATAGACACATCAAGGATTTCAGGTACCAACAGGAGCATTTTTTTATACACGTGGTTAGAAAGGACATTTAAAAAACTGCACATATAGTCAAGTTATAGCAAGATAACAATAATCAAATGGCTAAACATTTGCTTACTTTGTGGTGGGTGTCCTTATCAGGGCCTCTCTGAACACCCAAGTGCCAGCCTGAGTCATTTGGTGATATTGAAATTGGTCTCGAAGGATCCCCAGAGAATTTTTTGGAGCCTGCATCTCTGGGTGCGGTGTGTTTCTAGGCATTGGGCCAAAACTCAGTTTCAGGAAAATAATTGCAAAAATGTTTAAATAATTTGCATGAGGTTTGTGAAAGCAAAGAAAGGCTGCCTGCTCCATCCCCCAAGGAGATTGAAGAGACAATCAATGTTAGGCCGCAAAACACTGTTTAGACAGAATAATTATCAGTCTTTTCCCTTCTCTTTCATTATTAAACCGAGGCCTATTCCCTCTGCGGGTTTCACCTGGCATATGGAAAGGCTGTTGTTGCAAAGTCTGCTTTATGGATGTTCAAGTAAGCTAAGTAAATTCACAGTTTACTGAATTGGCTCATTCAGGGACGTTATTTGACACGAAGTGTCTTCTGTGTCATGACTGGCTTTTTTTGTTGTTGTTGTTTCTCTTTGTGTTATAACTAAGAAGGGTGGATTATATAAAATGGCTTAAACTACACGGAGAATTCTTTGAAAAGCGATTCCAGTGCTGCGGATGTCATAAGTTATTGATGCTAACATGGGGCTCAAAGAACTCTAAGTGGCAGAACCGTCAGAAACCCACACAGAAGGATGCACAGGCTAGGAATAGGATTAAGACAAAAAGAGTAAAGCCACTTAAATACTATTAGCGCTATCAATGCCTGAATTACAGTGCAATTGTTTCTTTAGGGGACTATTCAAAGTATCATTTGAATGGAACTAATGTCATTCTTACAAAGATTTTTGAAATGGCTTTATCTGATTTTAAGAGACATGGCTACCTATCTATCATCTGGTCTTTCATTGATTTTAATACTTCAGGAATAAATACATTGACTAAATGGCCCTGTGAAACTTTAAACAAGTATAAATTCCCTTCTCCTCTACCTTCATTACCACTTGGAACACACACTACAGAGTCAGTGCAACATGTTCCTGCCTTTTGGTCTATATTATCATGTATCTCTAACGACATCTGAACACATTCACATTTGCATATAGGTAAATAGTATTAGCTAACAAGATGTCTTTGGCAACTTAATCATAAGATGTTTAGATTAGTAACTGAAATGTATAGTTTTCAGCTTAGCTCCAGTTTGATTTCTCTGCCCTATGACCGATATGACTCAGCAATCAGGTCTTATCAAGTTCTTGTGGACAACCAGGAGTAATGACAATAGCTTATATTGTTTGGGGCCTCTAGGGCCTCCCTGGCCAGTAACTCATAGGGGATTACCCCATACCTAGCACTTGGATTTTCTCTTAATAACCTTGGCTTCTGGAAGAAATATTATCCACTAGGGAGAGCTATATTCAATTTTTTTATACATATTGTATTTTAATAAGCTTATAATATAATAGGCTGCATGTGGCTTTTCCACATATCCTTAGTTTGTGTTAACCGCCACCCCCCCGTCCCTACCTCTTCTCTATCTTCTTATCCCTTCTCGATGATTTGATTTTTCCACCCTCAATATTCCTCCCCATTTCCATCCTCATTTTCCACCATGTTCTACTCTACCTCTTCTCTTCAGGACTCTTTCGCTTTTCCCCTTTAATAGCCTCTTTCTGGTTTTACCAACATTCTAAGTTAAACATGCCACACTCAACATTTCTATTTCAGATTTTCATTTAAAGGAGAATATGCATTGTTTATCTTTCTGAGCTTGGGTTAACCTCATTCAGTACATTTCCAGATCCATCCTTTTTTTTCCTGCAAATTTCCCTCTTCTCTACCACTGAATAAAATTTTGTTATGTATATGTACCACATTTTTATTATCTATTTATCCACTGATGGTTATGTAGGCTGGTTCCATATATAGGCTGTATGAATAGAGCTGCAATGAACATGAAAATGTAGTAACTCTTCTTCTTCTATAGGATAGTCTTTTGGAGATATATATATATATATATATATATATATATATATATAAAATGTCCAGGTGTGATACAACTGTGCCATATGGAAGTTCTATGTTTGTTTTTTTGAGGAACCACTTGGATTTCCATAGTCACTTTGGAAGCACCAGAAGGTGCTTTGAAAGCTTCTAGAGGAGAAGAGTCATCAATAATCTTTCCAACTGAGAATCCTGTGGCCTATAATAATGACTTGTCAGACAAGATGTGCCCTCTAGTGCAATAGTGGCACAAAACTTCTGGAGCAACCAACCATTTTCTGATTGAATTTGAGGTTTGCTCTACTGAAAGAACCCATATTTGGCTTTGTAACCCTGGTTAACCCTAAGGAGATCATAGGCCCTAGATGGGAATCTACTACTATTGTCTTGCTAGAGGATCAGATTGTCAAACTGCCTTCTAAATAACTATGTTCATACCCAAAGATTAGTACTGTACCTTATCTCCATTACAGAAGCTTTTCACTGCTGGGGATGGCCTTTGGTGGAATGCTTGATTATAAATAGGAGTGCTATACCATTCTCTCTAAGACTTAGGCAATGTCATGGATGGGGGCACAGAAAGAATTGGGAACAGAAAGTGAGATTGGGAAAGTGTGAAGCAAAAGTAATGGCTTCTTGGTGTAAGATAGCCAGTGCACTCTTGAACTCACTGTAGCTGCAGTTATCTGCGCAAGACTGAGACCCATCTACATTTCATCATGGATTTGGGGTGGGGGGGGGACTATGAAATTCCTCCCATCCCTGAGGGAGTGTTGGCAGTTAATGGCTTTTGGGTGAAGGGATGTCATTTTTCTCAGTAGTGTAGCCTCTGATAGGTTGCCCTTGGTTCAGTAAGTAACCTCCTGCCCACTTTTAGTCAAGAAACTCCAATTAAACTTAGTGGATTCCACACAAAAAGAAGGCATCAAATTAGGAGAGGGTCCTGTTGGGAAGAATGTTCCAGTGGGAGAAGGGGGAAGATGAAAGAAGATAATGGGAGGTTGATAAAATCATTATATAAATGTATGAAATGGTCAAACAATATTTTAAAATGTCTAGTATTAGCTGAGCCCAACCCAGCCACTTAGGAACTGTGCCTGGAGGATGACAGTTCTAGAACCATGTGGAGTACATAGAAAGCCTCCATCCATAAAGACAGAAAGAAAAAGAAAAGAGAAATAAGTCTAGTTGTGTGCAATAGTTAAAATCTGAAATACTGACTTGAAATGGAAATGTCTTTTCTGTTTTGAACTTTCCATGGGAAATGGTAGGAAGTTGACTGGCTGATTCTTTTTTATTTTTCTTTCTTTTTTTTTTTTTTCTGCCTTTCCTGCCACTCTACCTGTGACATCTAACCTCTTAAGAATCAAGAGGTCAGTATGTAAAGTGTGTAAAGCACAGAAAATCTACTTTTACAGTTTCTTGTTTGTTTGCTTAGCAGTTTAAGATGAGTTTATTAATATAGGATTCAAATTTTAAAAACTTATTTATTCCTTTTATTGATTACATTTGTTCTTTGACAGTTTCATACAGGTATATAATGCATTCTTCTTACCTCACACACACCTATCCTCCCAACTCTGTCATTCCCCCCAACAAGTTCTTTCCTCATATTCATGTCTTTTTGTTTTATTGTATGTCCTACTGATTTTAACCAGGACTATGTGACCAAGACTGGAACTATCCACTGGAGCCTTCTGGGTTCAGTCTTGGGTACCAGTTGAAGACAGAGATTGTTCCTCACTCAGAAACCCATCAGAAGTCAATAGTTCGGCAGAGAGACATAGAGCCCCAGGAGAACCTCTGTCATCTATGCCTGACTGACAGGTGCAGACTTGTGCAGGCCCAGTGCAGGCCCAGTTTGCAATGGCTGTGTCATAGCTTGCATGAGTTTTGTAGCCCTTTTAGCTTGCTTCTTCCCATTCCTTCTTTCTTGATGCTTCATGAGTCTTACAGGGGGAGGCACAAATGGTGCACTTAAGGTTGAACAGCCCACCATTGCTTATTCTTAGCATCTCTGCTTTCAATGCTGTTCTTTGTCTGCTCCAGGTGCTGCAAAGGGTGCTTTTAGAGTTCTTTATTGGCTTCCCTTAACTTAGCATCCCCAATGCTTTGTAAGTACCAAGAATAATGGTCTGTAGTGCTACTTCTGGAACCTGTTCATAGTCCATGCAGTTGACAAGAGTGGTACATATAATAGCATATACAACTAAGAAGCAAATAGACAGTGGGATTCTTCTTTCTAGCTGAAACCCACTGCTGCTATGAAGCACTGGCAATTTTTATCTATCTATAAAAACACCCAGAGGTTTGGGGTGTCCTTGTCCCAAACTATGAGACTGCCTACTCTTGATCAAGAATAAGAAACCCGGTTTCCGTTGGGGATGACAGTCTTCTGCTACTCCACCAACATTATGGAGAAAGAAGGCAAAGGGGGGTTCACTGGGCTCTGCAGTCCTCAGGGTGCAGAGACAACAGTGATCATGAAATCAGCAAGGCCTAGTGGAGCAGAAGGAAAATGGAATTTGATGTTAGATCCTAGGTGAAGCTGATTGACTAAGTTGCTTGACTTGTGACCACCTGTTGAATATAAATGGAAGATCTGACTGATTGTATTAAAAGATGCAATGTATGCAATATTCTTAGTAGAGGCCCTAGTTTGTCATGGGTATTCAGTAAACATAAATTCTTTCCCATCCATGGCTATTTCCTTCCTTGCTTTCCTGGGAAAATCCTCTTTCACAATGACTAATTTTAGCTACTGTTTTTATAATTTGTTTTATATTAAAAATCTGCCAAATGTGGTAAAATATCACTGCTACTATTATCTAATTATTCCCTGGAATGAGATGCCTTACCCCAACCATAAAAAATATCACTAAAGAATAACACTCTTAATAAACAGGAGCAAATGGTTTATGTCAGTACATCATGTGACAAGTGTATCATCATTTAACCTGTGGCAATTAGTGTTCAAATTCATTTCAGCAGGTTGAATAGCTCAAGAACAACAAAAGATTGACTTGTGCCTGATGAACACGCCAATCTTCAATAGATAATCAACAGTTTCTTCTGTATAGTGAATAAGAGAACACTCCACACTGAACGAAATGCCTTAGTAAATTGTTGGAGTGTGGGTGATTAGCATGGGCATTGAAATATGACTTCCCATATCCTCTAATAGCATCTTTTTTTCAAACCAATGCATAAATGAAACTTGAGTCTCTGAGCAGGTAACACTAAATAGAAGTGCAGAAAAGAAGGAAAATCAAACTGAGAAGAAGCTCTGTCCAAAAAAAATCACTAATTTTGTTGCTGAGAAACTGCTACCATCCTTATCCAAGAAAAGGTGGAAAGGTCAGACCACACTAACTTGTGTGATAAACGAGTTTATAAAGTAGTCTGTGTCAGGAGACTAATTTAATTGGCTGCTTGAAGTGTGATAATGTACCACACTTCCTACATATTTTTTCTTTTATTAAATTCTTAAAATTAAGCCGACTGTAATGTGTATCATGTCTACCTTAATGATACAAACAGCACCAATGACTGCCAGGACATACAAATATTCATTATTATTATTACCAACATCTACCCAAAATATTAAAAACAAAATGAGATATTTTTTCTTCTTGACGTTTTGGACTATTTCAAGTCATACAAGGATAAAAAGATGATTTTTGTCCAGCTACCCTACACCCCAGGATATTTACATCCTCCTACACACTAACCACCTCCCTCCAGTGTTGCTCCCAAACCTCAAGCTGAGGTTTAAGTTGAAGACTTTACATTACCCATATTTATAATCACCTAGATGTACATTCTTGAGTACAGTCAGTTCCCCTCATCTCTGCCAACATCTGTTATGAATGTCCCAGATCTATCACTTTCATATTAAATAAAAGATCATTTTGACAAAATTTGTATAAGTACCCAACCTTGCTCATAAAAATAGTGGGAGACATAACAGCTCTTGAGTATACATTTTAAAATAATATACAACAATGAAATCCAGATTGGATCATTTCTAGACTACTAAAGAGGGGGCAAAAACCAGTACAAGACTAAATCCTCATAAAGAACCAAGGGTGGCTGGGTGGTGGGGGCACATGCCTTTAATGCCAGCACTTGGCAGGCAGAGGCAGGCAGATCTCTGTGAGTTCTGCCAGCCTGGTCTACAAAGTGGGTCCAGGACAGCCAGGGATACACAGAGAAACCCTGTCTCAAAAAACAAAACAACAACAAAAAAGAACAAAGGGCGATGGTACAAAAAGTGCATGAACTCAAGCTTCACACATGAAAGTTTAATTTCTGAATGTAAGGGGAATGTTGGAAAACATGGGACAAAGCCCAACACAGTTAACACCCCACTTTGTAGTGGGGATCATGAGGGATGGCAGTGAGGTTGTACCAAACTATCATAAGATAAAAGCCAAAGAGATCACAGTTTCAGCTGAGGTTATGAAACTGTTTTTTTTTCCTTTTTTAATATTTACCTTTATTTTATGTGTTTTGCCTGCATGTATATCTATGTGAGAGTATCAGATCTTGGAGTTACAGACAGTTGTGAACTGTCGTATGGTGCTGAGAATTTAACCTAGGTCCTCTAGATGAGCAGTCAGTGCCCTCAACCACTGATCCATCTCTCCAGCCCCAAGATGAGAGTTTTAAGTTAGGAAACTTTTAAGCAAGGAGAGGCATGCTGTTCTATGCTTTTTTTTTTTTTAGCCTTCAACATCCCTCAAAGGCTCTAAGCCAAGGTGCCTAGAAATGTTCAAAAGGATAGCAGCAACAGTAGCATGTTCTTTGTTCAAGGTCAAGCTGGTTTGCATATTAACTGCTTGCCTGTTTCTCCAGAGTTTTGGCAAGAAAAGCAGAAACACTTCTTCCTACTCTCATGTTTACAGTCAGTCCTTTCAGGTGTGTCCAACCTTTAAAAAATGTGACACCACATCATCAACCACAAAGTCCAAGCTGGAGCGATCTTGGTGAAGTATAGTCATGCTATACATTTTCTTTTGAAAACATCCAAGAGTCCCTCTTGACCCAGCAGATTCCTGTCCTTCTCGAAGCAATACTGAAGGTTGCCACAGCTGCCTTTCTTACACAGTCCACCTCTTTCCCTGGTTCCACGTGCTTTGGCCATGATGGTTTCTTGAGATTCTACTCAAACCAAAACCATTTCACACTCAGGGCTTCACTGTCGCAATGACTTCTGCTAAGCGGACTCTCGTCTGGAATCCTTACTCAGTATTCATTTTCATCATGTGGAATTCAGCTATAGATAACTTTCCTAGAGAGCTTTTTCTTGAGCAGATGGGAAGCAGTTCCCCTCTATCTCCTACTCTTTGTTAAGACTTGGTACAGTTGGAAATGACCACGGATATCTCTCAACGAGCTTGTCACAACTTTCATTAGGAGAATATAATTGTGATGATACGTACTTAGTTGGCAGTGCCCACACTGCTCTACTATGTATAACACAGAGTAGGTACTTGTGGCTGTGTATTGAACATCATATGTTTAGAAAAATGTTATGATTTCTAAATACAATGTGGACTCCTGAAACCAAACTGCTTAACACATCATTCACCTCACGTGCTTACTTTGGGAGGGATATTGGAAATCTGTCCTCCTGGTAATTTTGAAGCATATGAGACATGAATAATTACCATCCTCACCATTCTATCCAATATATCTCAAAAAGAGAATGGTTCATCGTGGACATGTCAGACTCTTTGCCCATCGTTGCTTCCATTCCCCCAGTCTCTGTAACCACTGTCCTACTCTCTGCTTCTGTGAATTTGGTTGGTTTAGATTCCATGTATCAGCAAGAACATGGGGCATTTATCTTTCAGTGCCTGGCTTATTTTACTTAATGCAGTGACCTTCCTAGTCATCAATGATGTTACAAATGACAGAATTGCCCTCATTTT
This sequence comes from Lophiomys imhausi, assembly GCA_907164525.1. Classification (NCBI taxonomy): domain Eukaryota; kingdom Metazoa; phylum Chordata; class Mammalia; order Rodentia; family Muridae; genus Lophiomys; species Lophiomys imhausi. The sequence continues at coordinate 1,552,331 of CAJQZJ010033152.1, forward strand.
AAAAGCTGAACAATATTCTCTTGTGTATACATGTCATATTTCTCCACTCTTTTGTGTGTTGATAGATATTTGAGGTTGGTTTCATTACTTGGGCATTGCAAATAGTACTGAGATGAACATGAGGGTGCAGACGTATCTTTGATAAATTAATTTCAAATCTTTTGGGCAAATACTCACAAATGGTAGTCTATTTTTAATTTTGGGGGGACTTTCCTATGGTCTTTAAAAAAAAACCAATGACTGTATTAATTTATCTCACCAAGAAAGGGCTATTTACTGAGTACCTCATATGGCATGTGCTGGGAACCTGACGATCTTAATGGTTGTCAGCTATGCATTGGCCTCAGTTTTCATAAAGGGAAGCTAAGACTAACGCAAGTTAAGTAATTTCTCCAATGTGTCCCCGTAGTTGCTTCCTGCATGTTACACTAAATAATTAGCTGGAAAAGCATTGTCTTCATCAAAAGTTTGAATTTGTCACTTCCCAAAACCTTAGCGATGCAAGTCCCCAGCTCCTAGTGGCAACTACTTTCTCACAACTTGCACTTTTTCTCTTTCTTGTTAACCCAAAACACACTGACATTTCTTTTATCAGGTACTTGAGTGTTCAAAATAAGTGTTTTTTTTTTTTCCCAGATAACTAAAGCTTACCAGTTAAATGTCAATTTTTCATTTGTTTTTATCAGGTTTGGTAAGATATTTCTAAAATGTATTCAAATTTCTCAGTCAGCTTTAACAGAGACTATCTAGTATAATTTGATGTTTTTTTGAATAATGTGCTAAATTTTAGGAACATCAATTATTATTCTCAACAAAAAGAATTGCCTATCTTTCATAACAGGATGTGTTAGGCCCTGTGCAGAATGAAAATGCAGTCTCCACTAAGTTACAAGATGATGACAGCAGAGCTTGTGGTACCAGCCAGAATTCTATATGATCAGTGGGCACCATGCCTTGCTGCTGACCCATGTGGTGTCCTTCATAGTGTCTCATAGACAAAAGACATCAACAGATATTTATTGAATAATACTTAAAGGTCCACTGAGTGGTTTAGAGTTCATTTCTTTAAGTTAATTCAAATTAAACAATCACAGCATTAATTAAATTGTGCATCGAGTTCTACATGCAGTGTCTTAGCTGATCCTCAGAAAACCCTGTGAGTTTTAACTAGCAGTTTCCGGCTGCATGTTACATAAACAATCACAGCATTAATTAAATTGTGCATCAAGTTCTACATGCAGTGTCTTAGCTGATCCTCAGAAAACCCTGTGAGTTTTAACTAGCAGTTTCCGGCTGCATGTTACAAATGCAACTGAAATGACTTAACCAAGTATGTTATTTTCATATAATCAATAAGAGCCAAGCATTCAGAATATACAAGCACACGGAGAATGTTTGTATCTTGCGTGAGCCATGTTTCTCCAGATGTTGGGAAGCTGCTTCCCCTTGACTGGAATTTTTTCCTCATATCTCACAAGTCGCAGGTCACTCACAAGACTCATACAGCCCCTCCCTGTGACCATGTAAATAATAAACAATTATGGGAGAAGAGGAGACACCTCAGTGGTATCTCTGTCTTCAAGTTGCACAGGGAAGTCAGGGATGAGGATCTCCAGGATTGTCTTCCATACTGTGGCAGGCGTTTTGGTGAGTCAGCTGCCTGAGTCACCTCCACTCCTGCAAATAACTCAGTAAACTCACTGGATAGAAGCAGTTCTTTGTTTTGTCATTGCTTTCCCTCTCTGGTACGAATGGAAACAGACTCACCAGGAAAGGAATTGAAACAGTAGAGAGAAACTAAACTCACACAGGGGATGTGGCCAACTCACAGACTGAAAACTCTGGCAGGATATCTATGTTAGAGTCTCAGGGCAGGATATCTATGTTAGAGGCTCAGGGCAGGATATCTGTGTTAGAGGCTCAGGGCAGGATATCTATGTTAGAGGCTCAGGGCAGGATACTTTTTAGCCTTTTGCTCTTGAAGTCTTCAGCTGATGAATTGATCCACATCCCGAGCACAATCTCCTTAACTTAAAGCAAATGCTAATTACATTTACGAAACACTGTGATAGCCACATATAGACAGGTAGTTGACCAAAAAGCTGGACCACTACCTAGCCAAGTTGATGTACAAAGTCCACCATATGCAATTCAGTAATGAAACATAAACAAAGCCAGGTGGTGGTGACAGATATCTGTCTTTTTAACTTTTTATTGAATCTTAGTGAGTTTCACATCATGGACCCCAATCCCACTGACCTTCTGGTCCCTCCTTACCCACCCTCCACTGGTGCAGCTGCAGACACATGGCTGGACCAGTTCTCCCAAGCTCACACTCCCTGCCACCAACCCCAAGGTCAACTCTACAGGTGACACACATCTTGAATCTGAGAGCTAGAGAAGCAGAATGGATCTCTGTGAGTTCGAGGCCAGCCTGGTCTACAGAGCGAGTTCCAGGGCAGTCAGAGTTACACAGAGAAATCCTGTTTCAAAATAAAAAAACCAACCAAACACAAAGATAAACAAAGCCATTAAAATGGGCAAACAACTTGAATAGACTTTTCTCCCGTGAAGATACACAAATAGTCAAGGAGCACACTAAAAATGTTCAACATTGTAATTCATCTGCGAATTACCAATCAAAATCAAATTAAAAGGGCTGGGAATGTGGCTCACTGCAAGAGTACTTCTTTAGTTTGCTCAAGAGGCCCTGGGTTTGACTCCCAGAACTGCAAAAGAAACACACACGCACACACACACACACACACACACACACACACACACACACAC
>CAJQZJ010033152.1:1570120-1600832 GCA_907164525.1 Lophiomys imhausi
CCATGTGCATCCTTCTGAGACTGGGTTAGCTCACTCAGGATGAGCTCTTCTAGATCCATCCATTTGGTTGCAATTTGCCTGATTTCATTGTTTCTTATAGCTGGGTAATATTCCATTGTATAGATGTACCACAATTTTTTAATCCATTCTTCAGTTGAGGGACATCTGGGTTGTTTCCAATTTCTAGCTACTACAAATAAGGCTGCTATGAACATAGATGAGGAGACTTCCCTATGTCTCCGTGAGAGGTCCTTTGGGTGTATACCCAGAAGTGGTATGGCTGGGTCCTGAGGCAAGGTTATTCCTAGATTTCTAAGATATCGCCAGACAGACCTCCATAGTGGTTGCACAAGCCTGCACTCCCACCAGCAATGGAGTAGGGTTCCCCTTTCTCCACATCCTCGCCAGCATGCGCTATCATTTGAGCTCTTTATCTTAGCCATTCTAACAGGTGTTAGGTGGAATCTCAGGGTCGTCTTGAGTTGCATTTCTCTGATGATTAAGGATGTTGAACATTTTGAACACTTACTTTTCTGTTGTACAAAATGTCTTCTCATTCCTAGAAAATAAAGTCTGGCTTAAACAAATATGACCATTTCCTCACACCAGAAGCAGCTAGCTCTATAGCTCATACACAACTCTTATTGGTTTGATCTGATGACTACAAGACTCAACCAATGTAGGTGGGAGTGCTTTTGAATGTGGCTTGCCTGTACCTTCCTGTTATAACCTCCACTGAAGGAAGCTTATGCCTTAAGCTTGGAAAAGAAAGCAGTTACTAAAGATGACCCTGAGAGTTCTACAAGAACAAACCTTAAGATTAACATGTCTGAGTCATCTCCAGAGGCAGCAAACCAGCCTTGACAACTCAGGTGTAGCTCTTGCCTGTGTGGATTTGCCTAGATTGTGATTTGAACTTTACCGCAAATCCCAAATATTAGGATTCTCTCCTTCTTCCCCTCCTTCAGTCCCTCCTCTTCCTCCTTTCCTTTACTTCTTTTAACTTTAAGGTCATTTATTTATTTATACTTTTTGAGGAGTTCCTACAATGGTTTTGATTATATTCACCCCCAATTCCTCCCAGATCAACACACTTCCTAACCCCTAACTTTGTGTCCTCATTTAAAAACAGACACCACCACTGGGGAGGCAGAGGCAGGTGGATCTCTGTGAGTTCAAGACCAGCCTGGTCTACAAAGTGAGTCCAGGACAGGTAGGGCTACACAGAGAAACCCTGTCTCAAAAACCCAAAAACCAAATCCGAAAAAAAAAAACCCAAAACAAAACAAAACAAAAAAAGCAGACACCCAATGTTGTTTGTGTTGCCCACATAATCCTGGGTGTAGAGTTAATCACTGGAGTGTGGTCCACCTAGCAGGGGTCACATTCTTTAAAAAGCTGACTCCCAGCAGCTGTCACTTATTAATCGCTCCTCAACTAGGAGTAGGACTTTATGTCTACCTCCCCTCCCCAACCATGCTGGGGATCAGGAGGGCTGAGCTCTTGCAGGTCCTGTGTGTGATGGATCTACTCCCTTTCTTACATTTGGTTCTTGCTGATCTCTCTCTTCCCCCAGCATAGACAGCTACTTATAGCATTCACAACTTTTTACTTTATTGATACGGAGTGATCACTTCCTGTTCTTGCTCATTAGAACCTCCATTGGAAAACCTCAGGCAGAGTGAGGTCTTTCTCCATTTTCCCCTCTGACCTGTTTTCTTACTTCATGAATTTTTAAGTCAATGTCTTGTGATATGATGTATCATTCTTTTTTTTTTTTTTTTTGGTAATCCTCATACCTTCTTTTGGGTCTGTGTATTTTTCTTAATCTTTTCAACAATGTATATTTCAGGTTGAAATGCTGTAGAGGGAAGCCTGAAGATTGCCTTAATATTCCATGCACTTAGCAGGATTCTGGAAAGCACCCCAGTGCTGCCAGAAGGCCAGCTCTCACTGTATTTTCTGCCATTAGCACATTTCCCTAAAATTTGCATATAATCTACTTAAAAATGTTAGGGCTGCTCCTGCTTTATTCTCCAAAGGAAAATCCTTGATTTTACGATTTCTACTGTGAGTAGGGGCTGCAGCAGAGACTGAACACCATAAAGCAAACCTTTTCTGGGTAACAGGCAGAGCATAGTATTGCAGATTCTGTACAGTTCTGTACATTTCACAGAACTCTGTACTCGCACAAGAAGAAAGCAGTACTTAAAACTAGAGATATAGCTTTTATTCTAGACAATTAATCTTTCTCCAGATTTGTCAGCTGTGAACACAACATCACACCTACTTCTCTGAGAAGATAGGTATATGTATTTGCATATGTATATACACACATATATGTGTTATATACATATGTTAATATTTAATGAACGCTTACGACTAAGAATAAAGGCATTGTCTGACGTAACCATAAGACTGCAAATTTAACAATTATGGATATTATAAATTAGGCAGACTGCATTCAATCTTCCATAATTGTGTCTTTAATATCTTTTGTGTGTGTGGGTTTTTTTCTTTCTTTTGCAGCTGAGATACATATTTTCTTATTAACTGTCCTGTTTTGTTCCATGGAATATTTAAAAATTTTTTATTGGTAGATTACTTCTTTTTTTTTTTTGGTTTTTTCGAGACAGGGTTTCTCTGTATATCCTTGGCTGTCCTGGACTCAGTTTGTAGACCAGGCTGGCCTCGAACTCACAAAGATCCGCCTGCCTCTGCCTCCCAAGTGCTGGGATTAAAGGCGTGCGCCACCACCGCCCAGCTGGTAGATTACTTCTTAACAATTAAAGTGAGGTTGCACTGGGATTGGAGGAAACCTTAATGACATTAGTTGGCATTAAGGAAATCAAATTAGGGACCTCTTGATGTCAGGCTGTATCTCAGTAATGATGTTAAGTGTGGTCTCTTGAAGGTGGTAATTGCCAGGTTTCTCCATCTGAAAGGTGCAGTACCCTCTATATCGAATAGGACTGACTCTTAAATGTTCTTTCTTATTAGTGTTTTGTTAGTAAACAAATAAATGGGTCCATTGTGAGAATCACACACACACATAGCTTGACCCCTCAGTGCCTTTCACAATCCTCATTCTTCATCCCATTTCTCTTTTTTTCTTTTACTTTATTTTTTATTTCTTCAAATCCCCTCCCTACTCCCCCCTCCAGTCCCACCCTCCCACCCTCTTCTGCCTCAACCCACCCATCCCCTTCCTTTTTTTTTAAGTTTAAGGTATATCTCCCCCCTCCCCCAACAGCTCCCTCTTTCAGTCCAACAAATGGCTCTTTCCTTTTTTTTTTTTTTTTTTTTTTTTTTTTTTGGTTTTTCGAGACAGGGTTTCTCTGTTTAACAGCTCTGGCTGTCCTGGACTCGCTTTGTAGACCAGGCTGGCCTCGAACTCGCAAAGATCCGCCTGCCTCTGCCTCCCAAGTGCTGGGATTAAAGGTGTGCGCCACCACCGCCCGGCAAAAAAAATAACACTTATAATAATAAATACAACACAAAACAACAGAGGTAATTAGGCCACAATTATGAGAGTTATACAGCATAGCATACATTCCCAATGTCCAGTCTATACGTATTTGGCAACTGACTTTAACATTCTATTATCTACCCATCTCCATGAGTATAAAGTTCTATATCCAACTCAACTTTCATCCTAACTTTCATCACAATTTGAAAAACATCTTCTTAGATCCATAATACTCTCTTGAATCCTAAGCAACTCAAAATTTAATTATGAGACTCTAGCTATCTATTCTTCAACCACCTCAGAGACATGAGGAAGGATAAATATATCTGATTATATAGGAAGTGCAGAGCCTGCAGCTTCCAAAACTAAGAAATGACATACCAGTGGCTTCCTGGACAGTTCCCATTTTCTCTCCATACATTACAGCATCAATCTTCAGCCATTTGGCCCCATTTCTCTGACAGACATTGGTTGTAGAGCAGGAATTATGAAGGACTTACCTACCCTGTCTTGGCAGAGCTAGGCTGTCGACTTACCTGCTTCCAAGTTTTGTCCTTTTTGGACAGCATTCTGTCTACAGTTGAAGCAAGGGGTTTTTCTTGCCAAGAGATAGGCTTGCCACTAATTCAATCACCTCCCACTGGAGATTTTTTGATGCTCATCTTCTACTTGGAGTAGAATAGGGGGTGCTGTCAGGAGTTGACATGTCTCGATATCAAAAAAATCTAAAGTTAAGAGAACATCTTTGAATGCCATATTCTGCAGATCTCTTGAGGTTTTTGAAGAGGCCCTATCTATCTCTTATATTAGGATAAGCAAATGTTGCTTGTCTCTTAGCAACTTGATTTCTGATTAGCTTAGAAAATAACTATAATAGACTGTCATAGTACCTAACAAAATGACAGACATGCATGACTATTAGTTTGCATTTCTTAATTATCCTTAACAGTTTATGACAATTAGTAGCAAAAGGCCAAAACTTCACATTTCATTTTTTTTTCTTTTTTAACCCCCTAACCCTTCCATCCCACTCCTCTGGAGTGGAGTGTTCCTACATAACAGTCCCTCACTCCAGTTCAGAGGTCATATGAGGGCCAAGAGCCTCCTCATACATTGAGGGTCTATAAGGCAGTACCACCAGTGAAAAGTGTCTCATTGCCAGGGAGACAGAACTAAAAAACAAACAAACAAATAAACAGACAAACAGATGAAAAAAATAAAAAAATAAATGAAAATAAAAAATAAAAAGTCTTTGTCCATGTTCCCTTTGGTGTGTTGGTTGTAGTATAGATATCCTGTACTATATAGCTAAAATCCTACTATAAGTGAATAGATGCCATATGCATCCTTCTGAGTCTGGGTTAGCTCACTCAGGATGAGCTTCTCTAGTTCCATCCATTTGGCTGCAAATTGCATAATTTCATTGTTCCTGATAGCTGAATAATATTCCATTGTGTAGATGTACCACAGTTTTTTAATCCATTCTTCAGTTGAGGGACATCTTGGTTGTTTCCAGTTTCTAGCTATTACATATAAGGCTGCTATGAATATAAATGAGGAAACTTCCTTATGATTCCATGAGGAGTCATTTGGGTGTATACCCAGAAGTGGAATGGCTGGGTCCTGAGGCAAAGCTATTCCAAGTTCTCTAAGATATCGCCATACTGACCTCTATAGTGGTTGCACAAGCCTTCACTCCCCCACCAGCAATGGATGAGGGTTCCTGTTTCTCCACACCCTCACCAGCATGTGCTGTCATTTGAGCTTTTGATCTTAGCCATTCTGACAGGTGTGAGATGGAATCTCAGAGTCCTCTTGAGTTGCATTTCTCTGATGATTAAGGATGTTGAGTATTTCTTCAAGTGTCTCTTGGCCATTAGGGATTCCTCCTTTGTGAATTCTCTAATTAGCTCCATCTCTCATTTTTTGATTGGATTATTTGGTTTCTTGGAATTTAATTTCTTGAGTTCTTTGTAGATTTTGGATATTAGCCCTCTGTCAGATGTGGGGTTGGTGAAGATTTTCTCCCAGTCTGTAGGCTGCCATTTTGATTGAATGACAGTGTCTTTTGCCTTACAGAAGCTTTTCAGTTTCATGAGGTCCCATTTATTGATTGTTGGTCTCAGGTCCTGAGCTGTTGGTGTTCTATTCAGGAAGTTGTCACCTGTGCCAATGAGTTCAAGGGTTTTTCCCACTTTTTGTCTAGTAGATTTAGGGTGCCCGGCCTTATGTTAAGGTCTTTGATCCACTTGGACTTAAGTTTTGTACAAGGTGATAAGTATGGGTCTAATTTCATTCTTTTACAAGTGGACATCCAGTTGGACCAGCACCATTTGTTGAAGACACTGTCCTTTTTCCATTGTGTCGTTTTGGCTTCTTAGTCAAAAATTAGGTGGCCATAAGTGTTTGGGTCTATTTCTGGGTCTTCAATTCGCTTCCATTGATCTACTAGTCTCTTTCTATACCAATACCATGCTGTTTTTACTACTATTGCTCTGTAGTACAGCTTGAAATCTGGGATGGTGATACCTCCAGATGTTTTTTTATTGAACAGGACTGATTTAGGTATCTGGGCTTTTTGTTGTTCCATATGAAATTGAAAATAGCTCTTTCCAAGTCTATAAATAATTGTGTTGGTATTTTGATAGGAATAGCATTGAATCTATCTATTGCTTTTGGTAGGATAGCCATTTTTATTATGTTGATCCTACCTATCCATGAGCATGGGAGATCTTTCCATCTTCTAAAGGCCTCTTCCATTTCTTTCCTCAAGGGCTTGAAGTTCTTGTTGTACAGACCCTTTACTTGCTTGGTTAGAGTTACCCCCAGGTACTTTATATTGTTTGTGGCTATTGTGAAGGGGGTTGTTTCCCTTATTTCTTTCTCAGCCCATTTGTTTGTTGTATAAAGAAGTGCTTCTGATTTTTTTGAATGAAATTTGTATCCAGCCACCTTGCTGAAGGTGTTTATCAGCTGTAAGAGTATACTATCATTTCATCTGCAAATGGGGATAATTTGACTTCTTCATTTCCAATTTGTATCCCCTTGATCTCCTTTAGTTGTCTTATTGCTCTAGCAAGAACTTCAACTATTATATTGAAGAGATATGGTGAAAGTGGACATCCTTGTGTTGGGGTAGTGTTAAGCATTCTAAATGTTAATTAATTTGTCCTGCTTGCTGTCTGTTACTTACATTGACTCTGATTGGTTAAATAAAATGCTGAGGCCTGAGATTGGGCAAAGACAGAGAAAGGTGGGACTTCCTGGGATTAGAACAGGAAGCCTGCGCCTTAGAAAAAAAAAGCCTTCGAGCCTGCAGCAGGAAGAAGAAGGAATTCTAGCCAGCAGCAGAAAGAAAGAGGCAAACACCATGGGTTAGAGAAAAGAACCTCATTCCACATGGCCAGGAGCATCGGCATAGCATGGAAAATGGCAGTCCAAGGGGGCGTATGTATATATGGGGTCATATTTGGGTAGTAGAATTAGGAGCTAGCTTAGATGGGCCAAGTTTGCATAATTCAGGCCAAGGCTTGTTAAATTCCACACATGGCATCTGTGTGTACTCACTTATAATGGATGGTTAAGGATCAGCCGCCAAACCAATTAACAATAATAAAAATACTAGTAAGTAATTTAATTAATATATTTCTTTTTACAAATGGCGCCCAACGTGGGGCAATTAGAATTCATGTTTACAGCTTGAGAGGTCCGGGTGAAAGCCGGTTTCCTAGCCAAACAGCAGGGAATCGAACTAAATGCATTTCAAAGGTGCAGCTACCTTAACAATGATAATGAAGGAAAGAGAGAAGCCTTTCCTGATAAATAATGCAAAATTGATGACAGCTAGAGCTAAGAGTTCCCTGGCTACTAGGTGCCTGTCAGGAGTTTCTAGTATTGGCCCACCAGTGAAATACCATCGCAACTAGATTTCAAGGAATAATGAACAAAACTTTAATTGTAGCATGGGATGGCATGGTTAGACATGCCAAGGCTTTTGGAATGTTGTTTCTTTGCTTGACTTTTGTTTAGATGTCTTTGATTTTCCTATAATGTGATGTAGAGAGGATATTTTTCTGGTTTGGCATTGCTAAAACAAATGAGATTTTTGAAGATTTTGGGCAGATTTTGAATAGTCATTATAGTTCAAGGTTGCTCTCTGGGTTACAGAGATACAAAATCTGGGATTTAAGTGAAATATTTGAGCAGGGTGGTACTAGCTCATGCCCTTAATCGCTTAATCCTATCATACTAGAGGAAGAAACAGGCAGATCTCTGGATTCTAGACCAGCCTGGTTTAAACAATGAAGGCAGGGCGGGAACTCTGCTGAGGAGATAAAACTGCTTACTAAAGACAGCCTAGAATTTTAAAATGGCAAAATTTTTCTTGATGTTAAGTTTAATAATGTCCTTACTGATCTAATGGATAAATGCACATGATCTTAAATTTATGTAAAGAGAAAAGGGTCACAAGCCATTCTTCTTAGTTGTGGGGCTCCCACTGGAGAACTTGTTTCAAGAGACATTTTGCCTCTGTGGGCATGAAGGTGCACGCCTTTAATCCCGGAACTTTGGAGGCAGAAGCAGGGTAATCTCTGTGAGTTCAATGTCAGCCTGGTCTACAAAGTAAATCCAGGACAAGGATACACAGAGAAATACTGTCTCAGAGAGAGAGAGAGAGAGAGAGAGAGAGAGAGAGAGAGAGAGAGAAAGAGAGAAAGAGAGAGAGAGAGATTCTGTTAATCAATGTAAGGACTCAGAGTTAGGCTAGGGAAGAACATTCAAACAGCATGCCTCCCACAGCCAACACTTAAGAAAAGCTAACATAAAATAGCATATCATGGTATTCCATACCAATCTCCTTAAGAATGGAGTTTCCATGGGAGAACTGGAACTCAAACTAACACAAAATGTTTTAACTAATGTTATTTTTTAATAAGGGTAATTCAATTATTTAAGTTCATACCTTGATCTCAAAACCTGGGAGACAAGGAAAAAACAGGTTCTTTGTGTGTTCAAGGACAATTTAAATCTACAGAGCTCTATAGAGCAAATCATGACAGCCCAAGCTACAAAGAGAAACCCTGTCTCAATAAGGATAGATATATTCACATAGAAATTAAATCTCCAAAGAAAGGAGAAAAGGAAAGAAAGAATATATAAATGCATAACTTTGATCCCAAAACATGGTAGACAAAGACAGAGACAGATTGGTTCCTATAGAGTTTGAGGCCAACCTAATCTACAAAAAGCCAGAACAACACAGAATAAACCTGTTTTAATCAATTAATAAATTCATGTCAACTGTAGAGGAGAATACTTAAACTCCATACGGTCTTATACTGTATTTTCAATTTAAAATAGATTATATATATGTAATACTATTACATGTCATCCCTTTATATGGTATGAATGGAGACTTACAAATGTCTTTCTTCTGTTCAAAGAACAGAAAAATATTCCTTAATTGATTTGTGCATCCCGCACATCCAAGACATTTTGGTAATTGCATAACTATATGTTACTTGTGAGAAATTATATATTTTCAGAACAACGGGATCAGAGTCCAAAGAAGACAAGTAACCCAGATGATCCAGCCTCATAGAATGTCTCAATAACTGTTTCCTCAAAAATCTGCATCAAGAACAAATTCAAACAGCTTGCTGAGATGGCCCAGCCTCAAGGACTGAACTTTTCTACCAAAGTCGAGCTTCGAAGTACAAACTGCTCAGGACATTCAAATTGCTGAGCACATAGAGACTGGACAACAAATGTTACAATTTACTTGCTTAACCATTTTTTTACATTTTATTTGGGCCCCTAAACAGGTTTTCTGCATCCCAATTCAGCAGGAAGAAGTTTTAAGAGAGCGACATCCCATTCCCAAAAAGTGGGGTGGATGATTCTTTGGTCATTTGATGTGTTATAAATATTGTTTTAGGGGTAATGGTTACAAATTGTTAAATGGTTAAGCAAGATGTAGGAGATTATTATATTCAAGGACTTTTCTATTTCTTTTTCTTTTCTCTATCATTCTTTCTCTCTTATATAGGGAGAAAAGACTTGAAAAGAAAAAGAGGGGAATATATGAATATAATATAGAAATGAAAAGATATAAGGATAGATTATTCAATCTGTTATAAAACTCAAAACTATTGTTATTCTTTAAATAAGGTTATCTTTTGATACATTGGTATAGAATTTTGTATATTGATACAAAAATAAGATTAATTTTGATTCATTAATATAGAATTTTATATTTTGAAACATATTATGTATATTTCAACTTATATAAGGTATTGTGCCTATACAAGTCATTTGAAAGTACAGGTTTACTTCTGATCCTTTTATGGGTTGCTATTACAATCTATTTAGGAGTCTGGGTAATACAGATTGATTGCTGGCAAGTTGAGCTTTTGGTCATGTCAAATACTACTCTCAATTTATCAAAAAATAGACTTAATATGTTAAACAGATAGTAAATGGTTAAAAATATACAGTTTGCTTGTTCAAAGATAGATAGATTTATAAATAAAAAAATAGATGTCTTCAAAACCCTCACAGGCATACAGAAAATGGCATTTAAAGATGTTTTAATTTTTTAAGAATTGTTTGACTTAAGACAGTCAGCTCCTGACAGCTCCCATTTGACTTGGAAGAAGACAATGAGCATCAAAAAGAAATCTCCCATCAGGAGATAAGTCCTCAAAAAGAAATCTCCCATCAGGAGATGATTCCTACTGGGCAAAAAATGTCCCTGCTCTCTCAACAGACTATATACAGTCCAATGATGGACCAGAGCTTAAATGCAGGTAAGTCGATGTCCTGATTCTGCAGAGACAGAATGGGAAAATCCTTATTTCCTGCTACACAATTTAGTCTGTGAAATGCTTGGCCAGAAGGCTGAAGATGATGCTCCAACAATATCAAGAGATATTTGGGACTGTCTAGGCAACAAACTGTCATATTTCTTTTTGGAAGCTGCTCTCCTATGCTTCCTACTCACTCAAATAAAACTTTATCCCTTCTTATGTCATTGATGGGGTTGAAGACATAATAGTTTTAAAATTTCAATTGAAATTGAGTTGTTTAGGATTTAAAAGGATATTTTCAAGTCTAAATAAAATCTTTAGGTTTATAAATATAGGATATGATAGAAATTATTTAGATTCAGAACTTTAGACACATCAAGATAAACAGATGATTTTTTTCTTCAGATTGCCTGATACAAATAGGCTAAACATTATGTGCATAACTTTTATATATGGTTTTCTTGATTGTTTCATATTTGTTCTTATTGTTTTTACTATATGAGTTTTAAAAATTTAGCCTTTTTATTAACAAAAGGAGGGAATTGTTGGGGTAGTGCAAAGCATTCTAATGTTAATTAATTGGTCCTGCTTGCTGTCTATTACTTACCTTGACCATGATTGGTTAAATAAAATGCCGAGGCCTGAGATTGGGCAAAGACAGAGAAAGGTGGGACTTCCTGGGATTAGAACAGGAAGCCTGTGCCTTAGACAGAAAAAAAAAAAAAAACTTTCAAGCCAGCAGCAGGAAGAAGAAGGAATTCTAGCCAGCAGCAGAAAGAAGGAGGCACACCATGGGTTAGAGAAAAGAACCTCACTCCACATGGCGAGGAACATCGGCATGGCATGGAAAATGGCAGTCCAAGGGGACGTATGTATATATGGGGTCATATTTGGGTAAGAGAATTAAGAGCTAGCTTAGATAGGCCAAGTTTGCACAATTCAGGCCAAGGCTTGTTAAAATCCACACATGGCATCTGTGTCTACTCATTTATAATGGATGGTTAAATATCAGCCACCAAACCAATTAACAATAATATAAGTACTAGTAAGTAATTTAATTAATATATTTCTTTTTACGTCCTTGTCCTGTCCCTGAGTTTAGAGGAAATGCTTCAAGTTTCTCTCCATTTAATTTGATGTTGGCAACTGGCCTGCTGTATATTGCCTTTATTATTTATAAGTACGGTCTTGTATGCCCGTTCTCTCCAGAACTTTTAGCATGAAGGGGTGTTGGATTTTGTCAAATGCTTTTTCTGCATCTAGCGAGCTTATCATGTGTTTTTTTTCTTTCATCTTGTTTGTATGGTGAATGACGTTGATAGACTTTCGTATGTTGAACCATCCCTGCATTCCTGGGATGAAGCCTACTTGATCATGGTGTATGATACTTTTGATGTGTTCTTGAATTCGGTTTGCTAGTATTTTATTAAGTATTTTTGCATCTATGTTCATGAGGGAGATTGGTCTGAAGTTCTCTTTCTTTTTGGGTCTTTGTGTGGTTTAGGAATCAGGGTGACTGTGGCCTCATAGAATGAGTTTGGCACTGTTCTTTCTGATTCTATTTGGTGAAAGAGTTTGAAGAGTATTGGTGTTAGCTCCTCTTTGAAGGTCCGGTAGAACTCCGTGCTAAAGCCATCTGGCCCTGGGCTTTTTTTTGGTTGGGAGATTTTTAATGACTGTTTCTATTTCCTTAGGGGTTATTGGGCTGTTTAATCTGTTAATCTGATCTTGATTTAGCTTCGGTAGGTAGAATCTATCAAGAAAATTGTCCATTTCGCTTAAGTTTTCAAATTTGATGGAGTATAGATTTTTAAAGTAGGACTCAAATATTCCCTGGATTTCCTCAATGTCTGTTGTTATTTCTTCCTTTTCATTTTTGATTTTGTTGATTTGGGTTTTTTCCTTCTGCCTTTTAGTTAATTTGGCTGAGGATCTATTTTGTTGATTTTCTCGAAGAACCAACTCTTGGTTTCATTGATTCTTTGTACACTTCTTTTTGTTTCTAAGTTGTTGATTTCAGCCCTAAATTTGGTGATTTCCTGCCTTCTGCTCCTCTTGGGAGTGTTTGCCTCTTTTTTTTTTCCAGTTCGCCCAGTTTAGCTGTTAATTCACTAATATGAGCTGTCACAATTTTCTTTTTGAAGGCACTTAGTGCGATGAACTTTCCTCGTAGCACAGCTTTCATTGTGACCCATGAGTTTGGATATGTTGTGCCTTCATTTTCGTTGGATTTTAATAAGTCTTTGATTTCCTTCTTTATTTCTTCCCTGACCCAGTAGTCATCTAGTAAAGAGTTGTTCAATTTCCAGGTGAGTGTAGACTTTCTGTTGATTCTTTTGCTATTGAAGTCTAGCTTTATTCCATGGTGGTCTGATAAGATACAAGGAGTTATTTCAATTTTCTTGTATCTGTTGAGGCTATCTGTGTCCAACTATATGGTCGATTTTGGAGAAGGTTCTGTGAGGTGCTAAGAAGAAGGTGTATTCATTTGTATTTGGGTGAAACGTTCTGTAGATATCTGTTAGGTCCATTTGGTTCATGATCTCTGTTAGGCTCATTATTTATCTGTTTGGTTTCTGTCTTGGTGATCTGTCCATTGTTGTGAGTGGGGTGTTGAAGTCTCCCACTACTAAAGTGTTGGGATCGATGTGCGATTTAAGTTTTAGAAGTTTCTTTTGCAAATGTAGGTGCCTTTGTATTTGGGGCATAGATGTTCAATATTGAGATATCCTCCTGATGAATATTTCCTTTAACGAGTATGTAATGCCCTTCTCTGTCTTTTTTTATTAACTTCAATTGGAAGTCTATTTTGTTTGATATTAGGATGGCTACTCCAGCTTGCTTCCTGGGTCCATTTGCTTGGAAGACCTTTTCCTAGCCCTTTACTCTGAGATAGTGTCTATCTTCAATAGTGAGATGTGTTTCTTGTATGCAGCAAAAAGATGGGTCTTGTTTACGGATTCAGTCTGTAAGTCTGTGTCTTTTTATTGGCGAGTTGAGTCCATTGATATTGATGGATATTAGTGACCAGAGGTTGTTATTTCCCATTATTTTGGTATGGGTGGTCGTCTTGTGATTCTTTTGGTTTAGTTGCTGTTGAGATTTCTATTTCTATTTCTTGGAGTCGGGAGTCTTCTCTTTCCTCTATGCCTATAATTCTTAGGTTCCATCTTTTCATTGAGTCCTTGATTTCTTGGATGTTGTGGCTGAGATATTTCTTAGCTTTCTCATTTTCTTTGGATGTTGTACTGATTTCTTCCATCAAATCTTCCATGCCTGAGATCCTGTCTTCCATCTCTTGAATCCTATTTTTGGTACTGATATCCATAGTTCCGGTTCTCTTCCCTTCATTCTCCATTTCCACTCTTAACTCTGACTGTGTTTTCTTTATTGTTTCCATTTCTATTTTCATGTCTTGGATGGTTTTATTCATTTTGTACATTTCCTGCTCCAATTTGCTTGTCTTTGCCTGGAAATCTTTCATTGCCTTGTCTTTTTCCTGTTCAAGTTGAGCCATCTTGTTTTGGAGTTCTCTAATGGTATTATCCATTGCTTTCATTTGTGAAGTTGTGGCTTCTTTGAATTCCTTCATAGATTTAAGTTCTTCTTGAAGGGACTCTATCACTTTCCATAATGTAGAATTGTCATCGTTTTTATGTGTTTTAGCTGTGGTGATGTGGTCAGGGTTGGAAGAACTAGCATAGCTTTCTTTTGTTGGAGTCATTCCACCCTGATTTCTGTTTTTTCTGGGACCTTTGGCCATTTGAGAGTTCTTAGCTGTCTGCTCCTGTTGTTTTCTGGGCTTGGATCCAAAGGGGGCGCTTTGGTGTAGCAGTGTCTCCACTCCTGTAAGGTGACTGTTTCAGCTCCACCTCTCATGTGGAGACCTCACTAATCCAGGGGGTGGAGCTGTATACACTTAAGCTCTAGCTCTCTGCCAGAAGGGCCTGTACTAGCAAAAAAGTCCGATAATAATAATAAAGATCTCACACTTTGCCCAGGTTTGGACCCTGTGGTGGGTAAATCCACCTTCACCCCCTGTAGCCTTGCTGCTCTCACAGCCCCATTTATGTGTGTATGGAGCTGGGTCTGGAAACTGGCAAGTGGTGTCACTGTTGACCAAGTTCCCGTACACCACAGTGGATCGCAATCTGCAGCCGGAAGGGTACTCTGCAGCTTAATTTAGTTGCAGTATTTTTTCCCCAATGACTGTCAATCCAATAGGGGTGCCTGTGCAGCCCCCCTCTGGAGGCACACAGATATGTCTGGGTTTTCCAAATGCAGCTGTGGATCCCTTAGCCCCTGCGAGCCACATGCTACCAGTGTGTGTCACTTCCAAGGGTCCGCAACCCTTCGCCAAATAGCCAGATCGCCTGTGCAGGACCTGGGGGGATCCAGCAGGCTGGAGAGTATCCCTGTGTAGGGTCCAAGTCTGCCTCCCGGGTATTAGAGTGGATCTTACCCAGCGTCTTTCTTGGTGGGGGTTCCTGATTCCCAGATTCAGCTACTTCCCTGCGTGTCCGAGAGCAGGAAGGTGCGTCCTGCCCAGGGACTTTTAATGGTCCCTCTGTAGCTGGGTGAGACCCAGGGGTATCGAGTCACTCAGATTTTTTGTACAGAGTCTTATAACATTTGTAGTTTTGTGGCTGTTTTCCCCAAGATTAAAATGGGTCCACACGGGCCACTGCCATCTTGGATCCATCCCCTTTCTCTTGATGATACCCTTTCTTGCATATACACCTATGTGTGTGTGTTTGTGTGTGTGTGTGTGTGTGTGTGTGTGTGTGTGTGTGTGTGTGTGTGTGTCTAAAGAAGGATATCCTCTTGTTCATGTTCTGGTATACCTCTTGCCTGTGTGGATTTTCTGATCGCATAATTTGAGCTTTACCACAAATCCTAAGATTTGTGGTAAATATTAGAGTTAGTTGTAATATGCTTAATTTTTTAATTTTAAAAAATGTACTTATTTATTCACTTTGAAACCTCATCACAGCCCCCCCTCCACTCCTGTCTGCCCAGTCCTACCCTCACAGTCCACTCTCCCATCCCTGCTCCCCTTCTCTCTAGAGAAGGGGAGGGCCTCCATGGGTACTAACACTCCCCTGGCACATCAGGCCCCAGCAGGACTAAACACATCCTCTCCCACTGAGGCCAGACAAGGCAGCCCAGCTATGGGAAAGGGATTCAAAGGCAGACAACATAGATAACCCCAGCTGCAATTGCTAGGAGACCCACATGAAGACCAAGTTGCACATCTATACGTATGTGTAAGGGGTTCTAGGCCCAGGCCATGCAAACTCTTTGGTTAGTGGTTCAGTCTCTGTGAGTCCCCATGGGCCCAGATTGGTTTACTCTATAGGTCTTCTTGTGGTGTCCTTGACCCCTATCCCTCCCTCAATCCTTCTTCCCACTTCTCCACAAGACTCCCCAAACTCTGCCTATTGTTTGACTGTGTGTCTCTGCATCTGTTTCCATCAGCTGCTGAGTGAAGCCTCTCAAAAGACAGTTATGCTAGGCTCTGGTCTGCAAGCATAGCAGAAAATAATTAATAGTGCCAGGGGTTGACTCTCTCCCATTGACTGGGTCTCAAGTTGGACCAGTCATTGGATGGCTATTCCTTCAATCTCTGCTCCATCTTTATTTCTATACACCTAGTAAGTAGTACAAATTTTGGGTCAACATGTGGGTGGGTTGGTGTCTCCCTCCCTCCAGTGGAAATCCTGGCTGGCTACAGGAGGTGGCCACTTCAGGCTCCATATTGCCTGCTGCTAGGAGTCTCAGCTAGAGTCACCCCCATAGACTCCTGGGAGCCTCCCCCATCCCAGGTCTCCGGCTTGTCCCAGAGATGTCCCCAAGTTTTAATTTATGAAAATATTAAGATTCTCTCTCTCAATCTTCAAGAATTTTAAAAAAATTTTTAATACTCTGAGAACTTATACAATGTATTTTGGTCATATTCACCCCTTCTCCTCAGATCCTCTGTTGTATGATGGCTTGGGGGTTAGTTTTTTGTTGTGTTTTGTTATGTTTTGTTTTTGTTTTTTGAGATGCTCAATGTAGTTTGAACTGGCCTTCAACTCACTATATAGCTGAGGATGACCTTGAACTGAGAAATATCTTGCCTTTATTTCCGATGTGCTGGACTTATGAGCCTGTGCCAAGACACCCTGGCCCTGGATTTTTTTTAAATAAGTTTTAATGATACATATTTAATGATGACTGCATCCACTGTCTGAACCCTGGACAACTTCTTCAAAAGCAAAATGAACAAAGATGAAAGTTCATCAGCTTTGTGCTAAACTTTCCGCAGGCTTTGCTTCACTAAGTCTTAGAAATCTACTAAAGTGGGCTGGAGAGATGGCTCAGCGGTTAAGAGCACTGGCTGCTCTTCCAGAGGTCATGAGTTCAATTCCCAGCAACCACATGGTGGCTCACAACCATCCATAATGAAATCTGGTGCCCTCTTCTGGCCTGCAGATATACCTGCAGACAGAACACTGTATGCATAATAAATAAATCTTTAAAAAAAAAAAAAAAGAAAGAAATCTACTAAAGTAAGTACAATTTGTATTTTTAAAATAGTTTTTAAAAATCTGTAATGAACATGCAAGTCCTGATATGTAAATGTTATATCACAAAACAAACATTTGGGGCAGGGCACTTAAGAATATTAACAAAGAGAAGAAGGAACTGAAATTTCCTTTATGGACAGTAGATAAAAACATTTGTGCTTTTGAGGAATGTATGGCTACGTGTACTTGCTTTAATAAAGCCAATGTACAATTTCACAGCACTTTTCAGATAGCTAAACACACACAAACTAACTGCATAGCTAACTGTAAGCAGCAGTTGTTGGTGGTGTACACTTAGCTGACTTGCCAGATTCATGGATACATGCCATTCTTCTTGTGAAATCAGGTTTAGTGTACACAGCAGCACAGCATGCAGGCCCTGGAGGGCAGCAGCCCACAGACCCAAGCACATCTGTTCTTGCCTTTGCCAATGTTCACTGACTGAGAGTCACTTATATTTGTTCCTAAACATGTTTGGAATAATTATACTTGTAATATTTTAATTAATCAAATTAAGGATGTTATAATTAAAAGTATGAAGATTATCAGATTAGGAGAGAAAGGAGTGTAGTTCTGAAACCAAGGGTTGGATGCTTTGGAAAGCCACAGTTTAATAAAATTATTATTGCAACAGATGTGAACAAGAAAAGTTTAAGAGTCTGAACTTGAAGTGGTAAGAGGCCCATCCAGCTCTAGATTCAGTCTGCCACCAAATATCTCCTTCACATGAGAGATTTTAACACTGGAATTGTATGTCTTATGGATATGATATATACAAAATAGTCATGTACAGTTCTACACTGGAGAGGGGGAGGAAACAGAAAATATTGTTAATGAGTATGCATGAGTTATTCTATTTTGATTTTTAGAATTTTTGGTTTTAACAAATGTTTGATAAATTGGCTCATTTGTTGGGTTGATTTCATAAATTAAAAGTTCTACTGTAAAGTTTTAATTTTGATAAGTTTCAACTCTTTTTTTCTTTTAAATTTTGTATTAATACTTTTGAGAATTTCATATAATGTATTTTGATCATATTCACTTCTAACACCTCCCTTTAACTCTTCCCAGATCCAAACCTACCTCCCTACCCACCCCCGACCTCCTATCATACATTTATATATTTTCTACCAACTCTGCTTTGAATTGTGTGTACACTTCTAGGTGTAGATTCACTCACTGGAGCATGGTTGACTAATAGACCACAAGCTACATCCTTAAAGAAAACTGACTCTTCTTTCTCCAGAAGCCACCAACTGTCCATAACTCCTCAGTTAGGGTTAAGGGCTCAGGGACCTCTCCTTGCTTCATGCTAGAATGTAGACTGGCTTGTTTAGACAAACACACCAGCTTCAAGTTCATGAGTACAATAACCATGTCATGTCCAGAAGACACTGTTTTGCCCTTTTCCTTCCTGGCGTCTGCCTCTTATGGTCTCTTTGTTCAACCTCCCCTTTTGTTATGGTCCCTGAGCCATGAGAAGCCTTGAGAACTATACCTTATCTATGGCCAAGGACTCCTCAGTCATTTATTCAAGCACTTTGACCACTCATGAGTTTCTGCGTTAACCACTATCCACAGCACAAAGAAACTTCTTCCATACAGTCTGAGAACCTTGCTTAAACTAAGAGCAGAGAAATATAACTTTAGAGGGGAGTTTAATGTTCTATGTAGCAAAATAATTGCAGTAGGTCCACCCCTGGGGCCAGAGCTCCTCAACCACAGATTCTTGGTTAGAATTTCAGTGTTGGCATGAGTTTCCTCTTGTAGACTGGACCTTAAACCCAATCAGAAAGCAATTGGTTACCCTGTAACATTCATGCCACAATTGCACCCATGGGCCTATCTTGTCATGCTGGCCACTGATTGTTGTTGTGTACAAGGTTCACAACTGGGTAAGACTATTCCTCTCTGCCCTGCTCCCCCATCCCTCTCCTCACTTAAACCTTTCTTCTCATTATTGCCCTTTCCCCTTTGTGTTAGAAATGTTCTTCTATTCCCCTGCACTAAATATTTCTTTAACTCTTCCCATCTCTAGTTTCCTAAATTCTACAGGTATTCCAAATTAAGCGCACACATTTAAGATTTGATGGTCACGTGAATTATTCTTAAGTGATGTGCCAGATCTTTAAGCAGTTTCAAAGAGAAATTGGTGGTACTGTTGAAGTTTCTGTTGAGACAACTGGAACCCAAACAGCCACAGCAGATGAGTTTCTGGCATTGAGACTAGAAAAATGGAGACTTCTTGCAAAACGGTGTCAAGTTGAGGTTTATGTGTACTGAACATATCCAAACAACAGCGGGAAAACACACTGGACTTTGTAGTTACCTCTGTCAAGTGCTGTACATAATTTAGAGTCAAATTTAAATTGAACTTCTATTTCAGGAGTATTAGGAACTTTTTCATTTCCCCGGTTATCTAGCGCTGTTTGTGTTCTTCCTAAATTAGACCTTTAAAAAATTAGTTAGATGCACCATATCATGGGACAGTTTTGCAAAGCCAAGCTTCTACAGTCTATGGTCAGGATGTGCCATACTCACCCACATCTGAACTCGCAGACATGAGTCCCAGCTTTTATTTGACTTCTGGGTAAGATTGTTACTTGATGACCTTCCACAACAGGGCATCACTGCTTCATCAGGTAGGCATTTAAATATTTGGGGGTGATAACTCTTTTCACATCTAAATATTATTCAACAGCTCAAATGATTCCTAAGTAACTGGGACACAGAGGCCATAATCAGAAGTTAGAAGGTCCCTTATATGTGATGGAGAACAAGAGGAGTTATACCCACATGACATTCCGTCCTGTCCCCACCGCCACTATGCTCTGTTCTTAAAGTAAACCTGTGGTACAAACCCCCCCCCCATCTCTCCCCTCGGGGGCTAGAGAGCCAACCTCACTTTTCAGGCAGGCAAATGCAACTGGGAAGAAAAGCTTGGGCATCAGAGCATAAACAGAGCAATGTCATTTCACATTATGTCACTTGGCTCTGGCTTCAATGCAGCTCCACTGAGGACTGAATCTGATTCAGATTCCATAGGGAGACGTCTGAGCCCAGAGAACCCTTACCAGTACCCCACAGTCGCAGCTCTCTTCTGTGACCCCCCATGGTATGCTCCAGGAGCCATTCCTGTCACCAGAATCATTGCCCTCATCCTACTCTGTCCCCATGTCTGTCCATTGGCATCTTTTCTACACACCAACACTGAGGTCCAACTGTTGCTTTTCCTTAAAGCTAGCCTAGACTTCTCTAACCTGTGGGCATCACTCCCTCCAGACCCTTGCACGATCTGGCATAGTCTGACTCTTTGTACTTTGATTTTGCACTCATTCCTTATGCTCCTTGAGGCAGCTTCATTGACTTTGTGTTTCCTGTAATAGGGTTCTCAGTTAACACATTGGATACAGAAAGTATTAACTTTTAAATGTTTGATAATTGCCAGTGGAGTTGTTTAAGTTCTTTATTAGAATCAAGGAGTGCAATGCTATAAGGATTTAGGAAGTATTTTTAGGAGTTAAAAAGGTATACAGATTTGGGATGAAAATATACATTCTCTGAGGTGAAACTCAATATTCAGAACTTAGATAAAATGTTTGATTTACAGAGATGTTCCTTTATGCATGCTAAATATAGGTTGTTTATTCAAGGCGATTTTTATTTATTGAATAATAGGAAAAATATTACTTTTCTTCTGACGTGGATGCTTTAAAAGTTATTGTCGGGAGGATCCAAGATGGCGGCGGCCTGTGTCGATACATTTTGAACGTGGGGAAAACAGTTATAAAGCCACAGGGTTATAAGATGCTGAGCAACAATTTGAGTGATTCGAATGCGCTGGGTTTCACCCAGCTACCCAGGGATTATTAAAAGTCCCTGGGCAGGACTCTCCTCCCTTCTCTCGGACTCTCAGCAAAACAGACCAGCGGAAGCCTCTGAATCCGGGGAATCGGGAATCATCACCAGTAGAGCCTCAGGGTAAGAGTTACTCAATTACCTGGCAGGCAGACCCAAACCCCAGTCAGGGTTACTCACAAGCCTCCTGGGTCCCCAGATCCCACGCAGGTGTCCCGGCTATTTAGCGAAGGGTCCCGGACCTGGGGAAGCAGAATACATTCTTAGTGAAACCACAGCACAATGGTGGGTGGGTCCGGTCCTCAGAGCGACAGCCCGTTAGGTCCAGATCGGGACAGCCCGGACAGGTTCACAGTTGCATTTTGGAAAGATCAGGCAAATTTGTGCTTCCACAGAGGGGTGTTGGACATACATACAGGCCCCCTCCATTGGACTTATGGACACAGGGAAAAAACACTGCAGCTTGTCTGACCAGCTGGATATGCTTCTGGCAGAGCTTCAGCGTACGTGAACTTGGAAAACAGTGGCCCCAAATTGCCAGTCTCCAAAGCCAGCTCCATACAGATATAGGTGGAGCTGTGAGAGTGCCAGAAAGGCAGGCAGCCTGGTTGGAAGGCAGATCTGTTCTCCACAGGGTCCAAGCCCTGGGCACATTGTAGGGTTATTTTAGACTCCTTTGTGAGTTCTGGCCCTTCCAGCAGGGAAACCAGAGCTTAAGCATATTTAGTACCACCTCTGAATCAGTGAAGTTTTGGCCTGGGGCACACTGCTGAGGGACTGACATTAAGGGCATGGAGTCGGGTCCTTTCAAGACTCCAACGAGCAGCCTCAACACCCAAACTTGGGACCTCCAGAACTCACAGAATCTGTGCCTGGGCACACAGGACCACACCAGCAGAGCCACTGCAGGCTGAATACTCAGTGTGCAACATAGAGAGCTCTGACTTGTGAGCAGTGAAACAACCCTGGGCCATTCCTCCTTGCCTGGGAGTGGGCTGCACCATCTCACAGTGCTCCTGGCTATTAGATGCACATTGACCCTGAGAACAGCTGGAGAGGACCACAAACATGGTCCCAACAGGCAAGCTGCAAGGGAGCTACAACCCCACCCAACAGTCTGTGGCCTACCAACTTGCACTATCATCTGTATGAAGACCAGTTGGATCCCAGGAACCTACAGGAACACATCCCACCACATCCCCTCACCTGAGTCCCCATTTGAAACAAAACAGGAAGGGGTGAGTTCTGGGAGACACATTGAGAACCTCCACACAAGGCCCCATCCAGCCAGAGGAAAGCAACAGATCACCAAGCAATAAGACTGCTACACCAAAGCGCCCCACCCCTTGGAACCAAACCCAGAAGGCACCAGGAACAAACAGCTAAGAACAACCAAATGGCTAAAAGTCAGAGAAAAAACAGAAACAGCAGAAGTCAGGGAGATATGACTCCAACAAACCATGCTAGTACAGCAAGCCCTGACCACCTCACCACAGCTGAAACACATGAAAATGATGACAATTCTACATTATGGAAAGTGATAGAGTCCCTTCAAGAAGAACTTAAATCTATGAAGGAATTCAAAGAAGCCACAACTTCACAAATGAAAGCAATGGATAATACCATTAGAGAACTCCAAAACAAGATGGCTCAACTTGAACAGGAAAAAGACAAGGCAATGAAAGATTTCCAGGCAAAGACAAGCAAATTGGAGCAGGAAATGTACAAAATGAATAAAATCATTCAAGAAATGAAAATGGAAATGGAAACAATAAAGAAAACACAGTCAGAGTTAAGAGTGGAAATGGAGAATCAAAGGAAGAGAACAGGAACTTCAGATACGAGTATCAAAAATAGAATACAAGAGATGGAAGAGAGGATCTCAGGCATGGAAGACGTGATGGAAGAAATCAGTACAACATCCAAAGAAAATGAGAAAGCCAAAAAAGCTCTCACCCACAACATCCAAGAATTCAAGGACTCAATGAAAAGACAGAACCTAAGAATTATAGGCATAGAGGAAAGAGAAGACTCCCGACTCCAAGGTCCAGGAAATATCTTCAACAAAATCATAGAAGAAAACCTCCCAAACCTAAAGAAAGAGATGCCAATAAAAATCCAAGAGGCTTACAGAACACCAAACAGATTAAATCAGAAAAGAAACTCCTCTCCCCACATAATAATTGAAACTCCAAATGTACAGAACAAAGAAAGAATATTAAAAGCCATAAGAGAAAAAGGTTAATAAGTAACATATAATGGCAGACCCATCAGAATTACACCTGATTTCTCCTCAGAAACTTTAAAAACTAGAAGGGCCTGGATGGATGTCCTACAAGCCCTGAGAGAACATAGGTGCCCAGCCAGACTACTATACCCAGAAAAACCCTCTATCAATATAGATGGAGAAAACAAGAAATTCAATGACAAAATCAAATTTAAACAATATCTACACACAAACCCAGAAGATTCTAGAAGGAAAATTGCAACCCAGAGAAGATAACTCCACCCAAGAAAACAGAGGAAATAGAAAACTCCACAGCTACTAAACCAAAAGAAGCACAGGATGACCACCTATACCAAAATAATGGGAAATAACAACCCCTGGTCACTAATCTCCAACAACATCAAAGGACTCAACTCCCCAATGAAAAGACACAGATTTACAGATTGGATCCATAAACAAGACCCATCAATTTGCTGCATATAAGAAACACATCTCACTAACAAAAATAGACACTATTTCAAAGTAAAGGGCCAAGAAAAGGTTTTCCAAGCAAATGGACCCAAGAAGCAAGCTGGAGTAGCCATCCTAATATCAAACAAAATAGACTTTCAACTGAAGTTAATAAAAAAAAGACAGAGAAGGGCATTACATACTCGTTAAAGGAAATATTCATCTAGAGGACATCTCAACATTGAACATCTATGCCCCAATACAAAGGCACCTACATTTGTAAAAGAAACTCTTCTAAAGCTTAAATCGCACATCTATCCCCACACATTAATACTGGGAGATTTGAACACCCCACTCACAACAATGGACAAATGAAACTGTACTTTTTAATGTATTAAACACTTATTTATTAATAACTATATACACTTATAACAAATACACGTAACCACCATTCCTATAAATTCCTACAACCCCTATTAATGCCTTCAAACCCTAAGACCTAACCACTAAACCTATTGATAACTATTACAACTATTTTCATAACCTTTTAGAAGGATACAGTCTCTGGGGCAGGTCCTCAGTCACCAGGAACACAGTCTCTGGGGTAGACCCTTTAATTCACTTAGCAGTCCTTTTTCTGGAATATCTCAGAAGCAGGTTCCTCGGGGTAAATTGGCAATTGAAGTCTCACCTTAAATAAGGCTTGAGGCTTTCTTCTCTTGGGGAGACCACCAGCCTTCTGTAGGCCAACTTATTTCCTTCATATCAGAAACTCTGCTCCTCTGCCTCAGTCCTTAAAGCTGGCCACAGTTTGAACAGATCGAACCCTTCTAGGCAAAAGCTGAGCCACAGGGTTTAGTCCTTGGGCTTTTGCTGTCTTGCTGAGGCTTTCTCTGTTCACCAGCTTCCTTCTGCCTCAGGGAGATCTGGTCATCAGTTCACCCGCATTTTCTCCACCAGAGGATACAAACTACCCGTTGTCCTTTCTAGCGTGAGAACTCGCTAGCATCGGAGTTCGCTAGCATCGGCTCTCTAGCATGGAGCCCCTAGCATGCCCTCTCCCAGGCTCATCCACTTGTCCTTAAGTAGGATCACTCCTTGTTCCATCTGCTTCAGCTTAATTTGGTCTCTGCCCGCTTAGCAGTTGAAATCAATGCCAGGTCATAAACTCTTTCCTTGTTTCACATGGCTTCAACCTTGTTTTTCAGTCCATAGAGATTCCCCTCGTTTCACGTGACTTCATCTTTGTTTTTAGTCCATAAGCTGATAAGCTAAATTGCTCACAGCCAAGTTGATCTTCATGCCCCGGATTAAGAGACTGTATCAGAAACCTAGATATTTACTAAATCTAATTTATATTAATCTATCTCCCCACAGACAGATTATCAAGACAGAAGCCAAACAGAGAAATAATGAGTCCAACAGAGCTCATGAACCAAATGGACCTAACAGATATCTACAGAACATTTCACCCAAACACAAAAGAATACAACTTCTTCTCAGCACATCACGGAACCTTCTCCAAAATCGACCACATAGTTGGACACAAAGATAGCCTCAACAGATACACGAAAATTGAAATAACCCCTTGTATCTTATCACACTACCATGGAATAAAGCTGAACTTCAACAGCAAAAGAATCAACAGAAAGTCTACAAACACATGGAAATTGAACAACTCTTTACTAGAGGACCACTGGTTCAGGGAAGAAATAAAAAAGGAAGTCAAAGACTTCTTAAAATCCAACAAAAATGAAGGCACAACATACCTAAACCTATGGGACACAATGAAAGCTGTGCTACGAGGAAAGTTCATAGCACTAAGGGCCTTAAAAAAGAAAATTGTGACAGCTCATACTAGCAAACTAGCAGCTAAACTGGGTGAATTGTAAAAAAAAAAAAAAAAGAAGCAAACACTCCCAAGAGGAGCAGAAGGCAGGGAATCATCAAACTTAGGGCTGAAATCAACAACCTAGAAACAAAAAGAAGTGTACAAAGAATCAATGAAACCAAGAGTTGGTTCTTCGAGAAAATCAACAAAATAGACAGACCCTTAGCCAAATTAACTAAAAGGCAATGGGAAAAAAAGCAAATCAACAAAATCAGAAGTGAAAAAGGAGAAATAACAACAGACATCGAGGAAATCCAGAGAATATTTGGGTCCTACTTTAAAAATCTATACTCTACAAAATTTGAAAACTTAAGTGAAATGGACAGTTTTCCTGATAGATTCCACCTACAGAAGCTATATCAAGATTAGTTTAACAGATTAAACAGTCCTATAACTCCTAAGGAAATAGAAACACTCATTAAAAATATCCCAACAAAAAAAAAAAAAAAGCCCAGGGCCAGAAGGTTTTAGCACAGAATTCTACCAGACCTTCCAAGAAGAGCTAACACCAATACTCTTCAAATTTTTTCACCAAATAGAATCAGAAAGAACACTGCCAAACCCATTCTATGAGGCCATAGTAACCCTGACTCCTAAACCACACAAAGACCCAACAAAGAAAGAGAACTTCAGACCAATCTCCCTCATGAATATTGATGCAAAAATACTTAATAAAATACTAGCAAATTGAATTCAAGAACATGTCAAAAGTGTATCATACACCTTGATCAAGTAGGCTTCATCCCAGGAATGCAGGGATGGTTCAACATACGAAAGTCTATCAACATAATTCACCATATAAACAAGATGAAAGAAAAAAAACACATGATAATCTCACTAGATATGGAAAAAGCATTTGACAACATTCAACACCTCTTCATGCTAAAGGTTCTGGAGAGAACAGGCATGCAAGGACCATACCTAGAAATAATAAAGGAACTGTACAGCAAGCCAGTGTCCAACATCAAATTAAATGGAGAGAAACTTGAAGCATTCCCTCTAAACTCATGGACAAGATAAGGATGTCCACTATCACCATATCTCTTCAATATAGTACTTGAAGTTCTTGCTAGAGCAACAAGACAACTAAAGGAGATCAAGGGGATACAAATTGGAAATGAAGAAGTCAAATTATTCATATTTGCAGACGATATGATAGTATACATAAGCGACCCCAAAAACTCCATCAAAGAACTCTTACAGCTGATAAACACCTTCAGCAAGGTAGCTGGATACAAAATTAATTCAAAAAACTCAGAAGCCCTTCTTTATAAAACAAACAAATGGGCTGAGAAAGAAATAAAAGAAAAAACTCCCTTCACAATAGCCACAAACAATATAAAATACCTGGGTGTAACTCTAACCAAGCAAGTAAAGGACCTGTACAACAAGAACTTCAAGCCCTTGAAGAAAGAAATGGAAGAGGCCTTTAGAAGATGGAAAGATCTCCCATGCTCATGGATAGGTAGGATCAACATAATAAAAATGGCCATCCCACCAAAAGCAATATATAGATTCAATGCAATTCCTATCAAAATACCAACACAATTCTTTATAAACCTGGAAAAAGCTATTCTCAATTTCATATGGAACAACAAAAAAACCAGAATAGCTAAATCAATCCTGTACAATAAAAAAACATCTGGAGGTATCACCATCCCAGATTTCAAGCTGTACTAGAGAGCAATAGTAGTAAAAACAACATGATACTGGTATAGAAACTGACCAGTAGGTCAGTGGCATCGAATTGAAGACCCAGAAATGGACCCACACACCTATGGCCACCTGATTTTTTTTTAATTATTTTTATTTTTTAGGTTTATTTATTTATATATGAGTGCTCTGTCTGCATGCACACCTGCAGCCAGAAGAGGGCATCAGATCACACTGTGGATGGTTATGAGCCACCATGTGGTTGCTGGGAATTGAACTCAGGACCTCTGGAAAAACAGCCACTGCTCTTAACCACTGAGCCATCTCTCCAGCCCTGGCCACCTGATTTTTGACAAAGAAGCCAAAACCACATGATGGAAGAAGGACAGCCTCTTCAACAAATGGTGCTGGTCCAACTGGATGTCCACTTGTAAAAGAATGAAATTAGACCCATACTTATCACCTTGTACAAAACTTAAGTCCAAGTGGATCAAAGACCTTAACATAAGCCCGATCACACTAAATCTACTAGAAGAGAAAGTGGGAAAAAACCCTCAAAATCATTGGCATAGGTGACCACTTCCTGAACAGAACACCAAAGGCTCAGGACCTAAGACCAACAATCAATAAATGAAACTGAAAATCTTCTGTAAGGCAAAAGACATTGTCATTCATACAAAACGGCAGCCTACAGACTGAGAAAAAATCTTCACCAACCCCACATCTGACAAAGGGCTAGTATCCATAATTTACAAAGAACTCAAGAAATTAAATGCCAAGAAACCAAATAATCCAATTTAAAAATGGGGGATGGAGCTAAACAGAGAATTCACAAAGGAGGAATTCCTAAAGGCCAAGAGACACTTGAAGAAGTGCTCAGCATCCTTAATCATCAGAGAAATGCAACTCAAGACGACTCTGAGATTCCATCTCACACCTGTCAGAATGGCTAAGATCAAAAGCTCAAATGACAGCACATGCTGGCGAGGGTGTGGAGAAAGGGGAACCCTCATACATTGCTGGTTGGAGTGCAGGCTTGTGCAACCACTATGGAGGTCAGTCTGGCGATATCTTAGAAAACTTGGAATAACTTTGCCTCAGGACCCAGCCATACCACTTCTGGGTATACATCCAAATGACTCCTCAGGGAATCATAACGAAGTTTCCTCATCTATGTTAATAGCAGCCTTATTTGTAATAGCTAGAAATTGGAAATAACCCAGATGTCTCTCAGTCGAAGAATGGATTTCAAAAGCTGTGGTACATCTACACAATGGAATATTACTCAGCTATCAGAAACAATGAAATTATGCAGTTTGCAGCCAAATGGATGGAAGTAGAGAAACTCATCCTGAGTGAGCTAACCCAGACTCAGAAGGATGTACATGGCATCTATTCACTTATAGTAGGATTTTAGCTATATAGTACAGGATATCTATACTACAACCAACACACCAAAGGGGAACATGGGCATAGACTTTTTTGTTTGTTTGTGTGTTTTTTTAGTTTTTTTCTCCCTGTCAATGAGACACTTTTCACTGGTGGTACTGCTTTGTAGGCCCCCAGTGTATAAGGAGGCTTTTGGCCCTCATATGACTTCTGAATTGGGGCAGGGGACTGTTATGTAGGGACACTCCACTCCAGAGGAGTAAGATGGAAGGGTTAGGGGGAAGAGGGTGGGAGGGAGGGGCTGGGAAGAGGGGAAAGAGGACAATATGATCGAGATGTAACCTGAAGCAACAAATAAATAAATTAAAAAAATAAATAAATGTTCAACATCCTTTGTCATCAGGGAAATGTAAATCAAAATGACTCTGAGATTTCATCTTACACACATCAGAAAGGCTAAGATCAAAAAAATAAAAATTATTTTCTCCAATACTTCTACTCATGTTTCTAATTTGTTTTAATAAAGTGTTGCTACTTTTTCAAAAAAGTAAATGATTTAAAATTACATTTACTTTTGAATTTTCTTTTCTTTTTTATATTGAGTGGTCAAGTGTGTATGATTATAAATATTGATACTTCACATAAATTCAGGTCACTACTCCATATAGAGAAGGTATTTCTATGATTTATTATTGATATAGGCCATAATGATATAGCTATTTCCTCCTTGTTGGTCTGCCACAGAATCAGATGAGAGGCTGCTGAACCAGCACTACAGAACTTTTTCTGTTACCTTTCTTCTTCTATTCAGTACACAGTGTGACATTGGCATCATAATGGATCACTTGCCACCTTTCCATCCTCCTGATTATTACTTGCTCTTTGTTCTTCTGGGGCCGAGGGGCATTTCAAGGTGGGCTCAGAGCATTGAATATTCTCGTAGTCTGACTAGAGGACCAGGATAGCACACACTAATGACCTCATTGAAGATTCTGACTTCGAGTTATCCCCGGTGTGTGATGTACTCAGCAAGAACATGATGATCCGATGCCTTCCCAGTTCTGCTGGTCTCTCTGACTTGCTTGAAGGGGTTCCATATATGCCACTTCAGCCAGTGTATCCTTTTAAATTTTAGGAAATTTCCCTTAAATGTGGTCATCGGGTGCAAATTTTGAACATCTGAAAATGAAATGAATGACTTAAAACTATATAAGAGACCAAAAACAAATAAACAAAACAAAAACAAAGCAAAGAGAATCCTTTTGTTGGAATAATAATTAGGATTCACTGCTTAAATGCCAAATTGCTGATCTTGAATGATAGCTGGAAATAACTTAGTACCTTTCTCTAAAATTGTGGCCTGACAATGACTTATGAAAGGAGATCCTGCTCTAGCCTGTTAAACATGAGTATTTTAAACAACTGACTCTATGTTCTGAGTGATCTTCAAAAGGTAATCAGCATTTCTTTAGACCCATGACTACAGGGCTTTAAGTCTCTCTTTTTTCATCTTTGGTTTGCAGAGCCCTTCTGATACACCAAGAAGCTTCTTTACACGTTCAATTCCTCCTCCCTAAGTTCTCTTCCCACAGCTAGGCACTTGGCTTGTTCTGCTATGGTTGCAGGCTTTTTACCCAAGTGTACCTTTGCTGGTTAGTGGGAGGAGCTATTCTGTAGGTTGATGTGGTCACCCAATTGCAAATATTTCCCTGCTACATTTTCTCCAAAAGACTCCTTACTTCTTGAGTGATTATGTGCATTTTTATGTATAATCTGTTTCTATTTACCACTTGAAGCTGCATGAGGGAGAGAAGTCAGCAGTTTCATGTGATGGGTGCTACCTACCCAGCTACTAGAAAGTGCTTGGTATCATGGTAGGTGTGCAACAAATATTTTCTACACAAAACAAGTGAATTTAGCTCTTCTATCTTCTTATCTTCCCCAGTCATTCTTCTAAAGCACAATTTTGATTATGTTATTTTGCTATAAGCTTTCAAGAGATTCCCCAGTACCTACAGAATCAAAGGCTAACATGCAGAACCCTCACCAATCTTTGCAATCTTCCCTCTCAGAACTATTCCACATGCCTTAAAAGTTGGTCATGTAGAACCACTGGGCACTGCCATGCTTCTCACATCTCTGTCCTCCTGATCACATTGTTCTTTTCACCAAGTTTCTGCCTTTCCTGGGCAACTCCTGATCACCCATCTGAATTTAGTTGAAATGTGAGTTTGGCGGGGAAGCCATCATTCCTCACCCACAATCAGCTTGTCCATTTCCAAAGCTCCCACTCCCACTTTCATTCTAACACCCAAAGCACAGAGGTGCAGACATTTCTGCATCTGACCTTCTTCTTCTTCTTCTTCTTCTTCTTCTTCTTCTTCTTCTTCTTCT
>CAJQZJ010033152.1:1609069-1620409 GCA_907164525.1 Lophiomys imhausi
AGGAAGGAAGGAAGGAAGGAAGGAAGGAAGGAAGGAAGGAAGGAAGGAAGGAAGGAAGGGGAAAGAAAAGCTACGGATCTCATGATGAGCTTATATGCAAAAATTATCAACAAAATACTTGTAAACTGTATTTGCAAGTATCAAGAACACATTAAAAGACCATCGACTGTCATCAAGTTAGGTTTATTCTGGTGATCCAAGAATATTTCAATATATGTAAATCAAAACAAGTTATACATTAAATAAATCGACTCAAGGACAGAAATGTTGATAGACACAAAAAGGGCTTTTGACAAAACATAACAGCCTTCATGTTAAGGAAGTCCAAAAGAAACTCAGAGTAGACAAGACACATCTCAAAACAATATGTTATATAAAAATCTATAGCCAACTTCATTAAATTGGAGAAACTCAAAAACATTCAAAGTAAAATCATGAACAAAATGAATATGTCAATTTTCTCCCATCTTATTCAGTATGAAACTGGGAGTATTATCTAGAACAGTAAGTCAAGAGAGGCAAATTTTAAAAAAGGATACAAGTAGGAAAGGAAGAAGTCAATGTTTCTGTATTTGCATATGATAAGACTCTATACAGTAGAGACTCCAAGACTCCACCAGAAAACTCTTAGAAATGATAAACACTTTCAGCAAAGTGACAGGACACAAAGATAACACAGGAAAATCATTTCTGTATTAATGACAAACTGAAAAGGAGATGAAGGAAGCAATCTTATTAACACAAGCCTAAAAAGTATATCTTGAAATAAACCTGAGGATGTGAAAGACTTCTTAATGAAGACTGTAAACACTAAAGAAAGAAATTAAGGAAGATACTAGAAGCTGGAAATATCTTCCATGCTCGTGGATTGGATGAATCAATATTGCAAAAAGGCTATCTCATCAAAAGCAATCTACAAATTCAATACACTTCCTATAAAAATTTCAGAGACATTCTTCACGTGGGATATCTCTCTATGAGTTATTGGCCAGGGAGACCTTAGATACCCCCCAAATACCATAGCCTCTTACCATTGCTATTATTTGCCCATTATAACTACATGGTAAAAAAGTCTATTAAAAAAAAAAACAACCAAATTGGCATTATTCTTAACATTTCCTGCCTGCTAGCTAGCTTTCACAGTGACAGAAGGTGCAATACAAGCTACTGGGATAGAAAATTCTTCAATGATACTGTCTAGTAGTGAACCCTAATACAACAATACTAACTTGCCAGACAAGATATGTCACTCTTGCAATAGTACCATAACTGATACAAGAGTAACCAATTTCTTTCTAGTTGGATTTTAGACTTCCTCTGCAGGAAGGAATTCATGCGTAGGAGTATAAACTCGCCCAAATCCCATGGCTTGGACAACCTTATGGGGTTTGGAGCCCCCCACTACTGTTGTTCTGCTAAATGGACATGTTGAATATTTATGTTTATACCCATAGATTAGTACTGGTCTCAACCTTGTTCAGAACATTTTCTTTTGCAGTGAGCAGCAGTTAATGCGGAGACTGAAAACTGGATAAAGTGCTTGACCACTGGCTCACACTCAGCTAGCTTTCTTACACAGTCCAAGCCTGCCTGCCTTTGGATGGCACCACCCGCAGTGGGCTGGACTCTCCCACATCAATCATCCCTCAAGACTGTCTTTGACAGACACAGACACAGGCCAACATAATCGTATCAATTTCCTCAATTGAAGTTCCAACATCCATCAACTTTACACACATATCCATCACTCTAAGCCAGTGGTTCTCAACCTTCCTAATGCTGTCACTCTTTAAGAGTGACATGCTGTGATGACCTCCAAACATAAAATTATTTTTGTTGCTACTTTGTAACTGTAACTTTGCTACTCTTATAAATAGGTGATGCATGTAAATATCTGATATGCAGGATATCTGATATGTGACCCCTGTGAAAGTGTCCTTTGACCTCCAAAGGGGTTCCAACCCATAGAACCACCTCTTTAAGTTATAATCATTCATTTCTTGTTCCTGAAGTCTCATGTTAACATCACAATATAAAACAATTAAACTTTTAAAAGTCCCACAATCTTTAAAATTTTCAACACTTTAAAGTCCAAAGTCTGATATAAAAATCAACGTCTCTTAACTGTAGTATTTTGTAAAGCCAAAGATACGTGAAATATTTCTTATTCATAAAGGGAAGAAGGACACCATCCTATTAAAGCAAACCCCCTGTCACAGTAAAATTTTATTTATCAAACATATCTTTATTAATACTTAACAATTACCTAACAATTATCTATAAAGTTCCTAAGTCCTAAAACCCAAACCCTAACTCTAAAACGTAGCACCTAAAATTTCTTAATACCTACAAAACAACCATTTAGCATTAGCCTAAAGTTTCTCAAAAGGATATTTTCCTCTGGGCGTGAATCCTTATGGATGTATGGTCTTTATCTAATCTTTCAGTCATAAAGTCTCTGAATTTTGTTCATCAGATCCTAAGACAGTTTATCAAGCAGGAATTGACTTTGCGGTCTTAGAGTCCAATTATTTACCAGATGAAAAGTATCTTAGGCTCACCATTTACATGCTTTAGGCCTGCAAGGGTCTTGCTTCAGTATTCTGTCCAATCCGAAGCCCCTGGGCCCCGAGGGGAGACAACTCCCCGCCTAGATGCTCCAGAATACTAGGGAGAATCTGTCCCCAAACCCACAATGGGTCAATACAAGAGGATGAAGCCTAGACGCTCCTGAATACCAGGGAGAATC
Organism: Lophiomys imhausi; assembly: GCA_907164525.1. Lineage (NCBI taxonomy): Eukaryota > Metazoa > Chordata > Mammalia > Rodentia > Muridae > Lophiomys > Lophiomys imhausi. The sequence goes on from CAJQZJ010033152.1 coordinate 1,611,819, forward strand.
CATTCCCAGACCCACAATGGGTCAATACAAGAGGATGAAGCCTCCCAGTGAGACTGTGATGTGAGTTTCTCTGCCAGACAAGGAGGAGGTGAGACAGGAGCAGGAGAGCCTCTTTCCACGTGAATCTTGACTTAAATATCTTCACCTGTCGTAATGAATTGGACACATGATTTTAGGCAGAAGCTTTCGCGTGCTTCCAAGTCATGCCCCTGGTCAATGTCCCTCTACAGTTTTTCTTGCAGAGGGCCGAGAAGCAGCAGGTGGTTTGGAGATTGTGTCATCTGTTGTCATGGATCTTGGGGTGGGTGCCTCAGGGCATGTCCCTGCCCAAAATCCTATGATGAAAAATGTCTTCCATCCTTGGTGGGTTCCCAAGGACATGTCACATCGGACATAAATCTTTTACCTTAAAGTCCAGGCTTTTGCTCTTCCAATATCCCTATGCTATTAAATGCTATCACTAACCCCACCACAACCCCCAAAATCTAGCACTGTAAATCAAACCTTGGAACTCAGGGTCCAATATCTCACTTGTGATCTTTGGGGGTATAAGAAGGCCCAGGCATCCTCATTTCTTCATCTCTGTCATCTGCAGCATGCACAGTTTATCTGGTATACTCAGGCAGGTTCCATTCCATACCAGATTGTAAAATGTCACAGGGTCCTAGCATCTCCAATAGCCTGGAGTCTCTACTGCAGCTGAGGCTGCCTGTGGTGGAAGTATTGATTTCCTAAAAAAACAAGATGTGTTGAATGAACAACAAAAAAAAAGTGTTTTGGTTTGGTCTCAAGTGTGGAATGTGGGGGTGCTTTGTCCACCCTTCAAAAATGGACTCATAAGAGACGCATGCAAAACATCTTGATGAAAGAGTGTGTAATGTTTTGCCAGCCAGAAATTGTCACGTGCAGGGGAACAAGCTTTTTACTGGAAAACATCCTTTGATGGATGGACTCCTTGGAGAGCATGTGATCTTGGTCAACAGGAAAGTACCTAGTGTGGGAGGCATGATGGTGGCCAATTACAAAACATCCCTGCGTGGATTTTGAGGGGGTACAGATAGAAACCCCAGAAACACAGAGGGGCTTTTGCTTAGCAATGCTTCTCATCACTATTTCTCTTTGAAATATTCCAGACAACACTTCTAGGCTTCTTCCAAAACTTACTGCTGCTTTTGCTGCTGAAGATCATTGCTCAGGTCTGGCTGGAGAGACCGTGGCTCCAAGCCAGGGTGCAGCAACTGTTGCTGCTGTTCTGCCCAGTTCTCAAGACCACAAAGACCACCCATGAGCCAACTCTGATGTAAATACATGAGGGTTGTTTATTCAAGGTCAGAGCTTGGACTCTCAACATTCACTGACACAGTAGTTCGAGTTGAGAGCCCCCAGACCCAAAAGTACAGAGTTTATATAGAGACTCAGACAAAGAAGCAGGTTCTTTACCATATGATTGGATGACATTTGGGTAGCTGGTCATGCCCATTTTTGATTGGCTCATTGTTACTGACTAACCAGCTGTGGTCAGCTTGACCATCAGAAAGTTTGTTTAGACTTTTTGGGTACTTTCTGAGAGTGAGCTCTGGTGATGATGAGGGAACACCCCTAGAATACAAGGTCAGGTACATTTTGTTGTTATTCTGGAACTGGAGATCAGCTCTGAGTCAAACTTAATACAAAATGGAATCTTTTTTCAAGATGGATTCAGTCAGGCTCCACACTGCCGATACTGGAGCCGCTGCTGCTGCTCCTTGTAGACCTTCTCCAAACTCCTGCTGGTTCCTGTTGCTGGTACCTGTTCCTGTGTATGCTATTTGGCTGGACTGCTGGAATCCTGACAAAATACCCCAAGTGCTTACATCTAAAGAGGTCGACACCTTTTGTCTCATTAATATCTTTTCTTGACTATCTTGAGTCGGTAGGTTGGATATTAGTAATACAATAAATAAATAGTTTAAAAATATGCCTTCAACTATCCCTTAACCAATGGCCTCTCCTGGATTCACTTCACAGTGCCTGGTTTGCTACACAGTGCCAGGCCTCATCCATTCACTATGATCCCTCAATCTTGCTTTTTTTTTTTTTTAATGCCTTCAAAACCAGTATCATGTGGGTGACTCTTACACATAGCCAAGCTCAACTGCCAGCTTGACACGAATCCTTTCCCCAATCTCTACCCTTGACCACAGCTTCTGTGTACTGACTCCAAGGAAATACTTTCTGGAAGATTTCACCTTATTGGTGCTGGTCTCTTGTTAATCACAGATAATTCTTCAGCCTCAGTTGAGCAACAGCCACAGATCCTTAAAGCTATCACACAAGCAGCCTGATAGTCTTTGCTTTCCTCTGAGACTTCATAAACAATGCCTCTATTGTCTGCATTTCTCTCCACATTCTTATGTTCCAAGATTCCACAGAATAGCCCATTATTCTCTGAGCACTCAATGGCTTTTCCCGCTCCAAGTTCCAAACATTTGTAGAGTCCTCTCCCAGAATAATATGGTCAAATCAACCACAGCAACAACTCCACTCTTCTGGTACCAATTCTTCTCTGGTTTACTTTCAATTGCTGTAATGAAACACTCCAACACAAAGCAACTTGGGGATGAAGGGGTTTGTTTCATCTTATAGGTTACAAACCATCATTGAGGGAAGGGTGGGACTCAAGAAGGAGCATAGAATCAGGAACCAAGGAGGGGAGGCTCTGCTTACTGGCTTGCTCACTGGCTCATGCTCAGTCTTCTGACATAGCCCAGGTCCAGCCAAGGTAGGCATACGGATGGGGCTTCCACAGTGAAGTGGACCCTTCCACTTGAATCATTAGTGGAGAAGGCCTCTCACAGATGTGACCTCAGGCCAAACTGACAGAGCAATTCTTCAACCGAGGTCCTCTTTTCCATGTGACTCTAGGTTATGTCAACTTAACAACAAAATTTAGGTAGAACAACATGCATTTGAAATAAGCAAAAATAAAGAAAAAATATGTGGTCACTTGAACACAAGCCCTGCAACACTGTCAAAATTGCTATGAAGTAGCTAAGAATGAGGCAGTAAACACAGCATAAATATAGGGGACAAAGAAATGAGTCCTGCCCTAAGTGGGTGGAGTAGGATGGGGCAAGAGTTCCTCATACTGCTTATGATGGCACACAATTTAAAACTTATGACTATCTTAGAGTTTCTATTGCTGTGATAAAGCACAATTGACTAAAATCAACTTGGGGAGGCATGATGGTTTGAGTGAAAATGGACTCCATAGGCTCATAAGGGATAGCACTATTAGGTAGCGTGGCCTTGTTGGATTAGTTGTGGTATTGTTGGAGGAAGTGTGCCACTGGAGGTGGGTTTTGAGGTGTCAGATGCTCAAGCCAGGCCCAATGTCTCATTCTCTTCCTGCTGCATCATAAAGATTCAGATGTAGATCTGTCAGCTACCTCTCCAGCACCATGTCTCCCTTCATGCTGCCATGCTTCCTGATAAGATGATAATGGACTAAACGTCTGAACTGTAAGCTGTACCCAGTTAAATGTTTTCCTTTATAAGAGTTGCTATGGCCATAGTGTCTCTTCACAGCAGCAGAGAGGAGGAAAGGGTTTATCTCACTTAAACTTTGACATCACAGTCCATCACTGGGGGAAATCAAGGAAGCAATTCAAATAGGGAAGGAACCTGGAGGCAGGAGCCAATACAGAGGCTATAAGGGAGTGCTGCCTACTGGCTTGCTCCACTTGCTTTCTTATAGCACCCAGGATGACTAGCTCAGGGTTAACACTACCCACAGTGAGCTGGGCCCTTCCACGTCAATTGTCAATCAAGAAAATGCACTACAGACTTTTCTACAGACAAATCTCATAGAAGCGTTTTCTCAATTGAGAGTCCCTCTTCCCAAATGACTCCAGCTTGTGCCAAGTTGACATAAAAATGACCAGCACAATTGATTATTTGTCAAGTTGACATACCAATACATCACTTATTATCCATAACCTCTCCTTTCTTGCTCATCCCCAAGATCTCATATTAATATCAACATCACAATATAAGACATTTCAACTTTTGAAAGTTTCACTGTCTTTAAAAGTTGAAACCTTAAGTAGTTCAGTCTCTGAAAACATCTGGTCATTTTTCAGAGTTCAAAACTTCTCTAAAAAAACCTAGTTTCTAAAATATCCACAGTCTCTCTAAAATAGTCAAAACTCCTTAAAGTTCCAAAATTGTAAAATTCCATAGTCTCTCTTAACTGTGGGCTCCTATAAAAAGTCACATGCTTTCTTACTTCAAGAGGGAATGCCCAGGGCACAGTCACAACCATATCAAAGCAACACCACAATCCAACACTGTAAAGCTCAGTTTCAGGTTTCTAGGATTTATGATCTACTAGGCTCCAAAGGGTTCCCCATAGCACATGCAGCTTGTCTCCTATGCTCAGGCTCACCGAGTCCACAGCTGTTGCTGTTCTTGGCAGTCATTCCACGGAGCGGGCATCTCAAAAATGCTAGCGTCTCCTGCTACAACTGGGCTGAACTTTTACCAGTAACCTCTCATGGGCTCTCTTCATGGTACCAATCCTCACATCTCTCCATGATCCCTTGAGTTCTAGGCTTCATGATGGCCTTTGCTGGCTTCTCTTCAGAAACTCTAGCCTTGATACACAGTGCTGAGCCTTTGCTGCTCTTCATGACCCCATCATGACTTAAAAACTCAGCACCCTTAGGAAAGTCTTCAATATCCAAGTTGATCTACTAGCTTGAAGTACAACCTTTAAGCCTTTGGAACATAGCTTCTCCATGCTCCTCATAACTTTCCAAGCCTGCTTTCTTATAACACCTGAAGAGCACCAGCCCAGAGCACTGCCAACTGTGAGCTGGACCTTCCCACATCCATCATTCTACAGGAAAATCTTATCCTATAGAGGCATTTTCCCAGTTGAGAACTCCTCTTCGAAAATGACTAACATAAAAGTACCCAGCACAGTGAGCTACCTCTGGAATTTTTCATTTAATAGTTTTGGATCATGGCTGACTATGGGTAACTAAAGCTATGAAAAGGGAAACTGGATAAGTAGGAATGCTTTGTACAATGTCATGTCATGTCATCACCTAGAATAGATAATGTCTCTTTGTACTTTGGATTCCTTGTCACACCTCTTTGAATCTGTCAAGTAACTGGTATTACTTCAAAAGTGAATGAGTAAGAGAGTGTTGCTAAAAACAAGCGAGCCCAGTGTTCTTTCTATGTCTGCCTTCAGAGTGTGAGGATCACAGGTGTGTACCACTACAGCTAGATTTTTACATGGATGGTTAGGGTCAAATTACCAACTGAGCCATCTCCCTAACCACTTACTTATGACCTCCAGAAAGCAGGGAATATCTAAACCAATGACTAACCAGTGCATTGTCAATCAGTGCTTTTATGATTTATAAACTTCTTTTTCTAATTTATTCATTGAAATTTTAATATATTTATACAATGTATTTTGATCATATTTATCTACCATTACCTTCCTCAAATTTTCCCTAATGCCACCACTCCAACAAGGCCACACTTCCTAATCCTTCTAATCCTTTCAAATACTGATGCCCTCTGGTGACTAAGCATTCAAATACATAAGCCTATGGGAGCCATTCTTATTCAAACCACCACAAATAATGCACTTGAGATAGGGTCTTTCTATGTAGCCTTGACTGTCCTGAAAATTTCTATGTAGGTCCATCTCCAAACTGAACTGTATTTAAAGAAACATGTCGTGGTCCTTAATCTTTTTTTTTTTTTAACTTTTTAGTCTAAGCTTCCAAGGAGAGTGAATTCTTGGTTCCTAGAAGTGTGTCTCCGGATTTCCTTCTCTTTCTTGCCATTTCCCTCAATCCCCAAAGCTATTCTAAAATCTTCCACTCATCAAATCCTACAACACCACAAACTCCACAAGATAGACTGTCAATTCCTACTTACATTCCCTGCATGAGTATGAACACCGAGTTTTCCCAGCACTGTTTGTTTGTTAAAGAAGCTGTTTTCTCCAGTGAATAGTTTTGACATCTTTGCCAAAAATCAGGTGTCTATAGCTATGTGGATTTATTTCTGGGTTCTTCATTTTGTCCCATTGGCCTACATGTCAGTTTTTGTGCCACCACCATGCTGGTTTTGTTACTATAGCTTTGTAGCATAATTTGACATCAGGTGTTCTGAGGCCTCCAGCATTTCTTTGGCTATTGGGGGTGTGTGTTGTGTTTCCATGTGGGCATTAGAACTTATTATGAATAAGTTTAAAACAAATATGTATATGTCTATGTGTGAATGTGTACACATGTGTGCAGACACTCACAGAATCCAGGAATCCCAGAACCCCTTGAAACCAAAGTTATGATACTGGAGTTATGTATAGTTGTGAGCTGCCCAACATTGAGTGCTGGGAACCAAACTTAGATCCTCAGAAAGAGCAGTAGGGCTTCTGACTGCTAAGTTGTCTCTCCAGTCCTCAGGATTAAGTTTTACAATTCTGTGAAGAACAACACTGGGATTTTGACATGGACTGTCAGTCTGTAGAGTTCTTTTAACACAGCCATGTTAACAACATAAGTTCCACCAATCGGAGAGTATGAGAGGCTTGCCCATGCTTTCTGTGTTTTCTTTCATTTCTTTCTTCAGTATTTTAAAGTATCTTTTCCTCCTCTCCTCCTCTACCTTCTCCCTCTTCCTCTTCCTCCTTCTTCCTCTTCCTCCTCCTTCCTTCTTCTTTCTCTTCCTCCTCTTCCTCTTCTTCCTCCCCTCCTCCTCTACTCACTCCTCTCCCAATCATCCTCCCCTTTTCTCTCCTCCCCTCCCCCCATTATCTTCCTCACTCCTACTTCCTCCTTCTACATAATATCTTATAGTTCAGACTGACTTTGTATTTGCTTTGTAGCCGAGGATGGCCTTGAACTCCTGATCCTCTAGCTTTATTCTCTAAGTGTTAGGGTTACAGATATGTATCACCATGCCTGAGGAGTCTATTATTTTTCATCCAGACTTTTCTTTTCACCATTCCCCATGGAATGAGCTTCTATTCTGTCTTCTTAACTGGATATGGATCTCTGGCTTAACTTGCTTTTAATTATCCATCAAACTCACCATATCTACTTGACTATTATATTGGTGTGATGATTAATTTTAATTATCAACTGGACTTGGCAAAAGGATTCCCAGACATTTTGTTAAACATTTAGGTGTATTTGTGAGAATGTTTTTGGGTGATATTACCATTTGAATCCATAGCCATAGATTCAGTAAAATGAATTGTTTCTTTTAATATCAGCGACTCTTGTCTGATCAACTGAAACCTGAATGGGATAAAAAGGCTGGCTTTCTTATAAGGAAGAATGAACGGTGGATTCTAAGCTGATCAGTCCTTATATAACCTGAGGCTGCTGGCTTTCAAACCACAACTCATGCCATCAACTTTGTTGATGGCTCTCCACTTTGTAACAAACTTTGTGACCTCCAAGCCTTCATAATCTTGGAGCCAATTCTTCATGACTATGTATATTTAACAAATAGGTAAGTGTTACATTGTATAAAGACAATAGATTAAATAACTGCTGTTCTTGGCGTTTTTCAGAAGAGCCGTGACCACTGTAATTATAAGGATAGGCTATTCATTTTGGCCCAACGGAAGCTCCTCAAAAGTGCTAAAAGCAAAAGAATAATGCCTCTGACCCTGGGAAATGGCATCAGAAAGCCACGTGCTCTGTAACTTCTGATCAGAAAGGACTAGAAAAATGGTGAAAGTAGATGGAGAGTTATCAATTAAAATTGATATTGAAACCACCTGGGGTGTCTAAAGGACATCTTGATGACCAGGGTTTGCAAACTGATAATCTAGTTTGGAGGAGAAACCCACACATTGTCATATTTTAGCTTTCCCGGGTGAGCGGGGTGCACAGCTGGTGTTTGATCTCCTGAGTTCCGAGATGTCACAGAATTCACTCCTAACTGGAAGAAGGAAAATCGGTGACAGAGAGGTTCAGGGCAAGTGAAGATGATACCTGAGGCCCTCCTTTCGTACTTGTGTGAAGTTCTGGGACTCTGTTTATCATAATTAAATATCAGAAAAATATACTCAAAAAAGAATTTTGATGACTTTTATTTATTAACATCAAACTGCCCACAATTCTGATTTCTTTCATGGAAAATATAGGGTGAAATCATATAATTAACCATTCCAGAATACTACATTGATTTTTTTTAATACCAAAAATAAGTGACTTTCTAAACTATTGAAAAGAGTCAGACTTTCTGTCAGTAATGACTACATTCTGGGGAGAATCTACATTCAGTATTTAAACCACAGACAACTTCTTGGTCTATAGGTTCTTATTAGGCAACAGCCTCCCAGGTCTGAGAAATTTAGAGAGAGAGAAGGAAAGCAAGGCATTGTCAGTCCTGCTTCTAATATCAGCACTCAGGAGTCTGAGGCAGGAAGATTGCTGTGAGTTTGAGGCCAGCCTGAATGCTTACAGAGTGAGTTCAGGCCAACCTGAGCTACAGGTTGAGACTGTACCTCAAAACACACACACACACACACACACACACACACACACACACACACACACACACACACACAC
>CAJQZJ010033152.1:1620419-1630597 GCA_907164525.1 Lophiomys imhausi
CACACACACACACACACACACACACACACACACACACACACACACACGAGGCTAGCTCACAGAGAGATGGAGGGTTATTGCTCTTGAGTAGCCATTAAGGCTCAATTCCCATGCCGCAGGCTTCTCCCTTCTCTCACTCAGCTCCTCTAAATGACTTTTCTGATTTGCAGGGCAGAGGAGGGGGTATTCATTTCCTGTGTACTATTCCATTACTTACTAATATCTGAAATCAGACTGAAAGATGGCATATGCTGAGTGAAAGGGCGGGGAAGAAATTGTAATTGCGTGAATTTATTCTGGTGGATATGTTTTGTTTGTTTGTTCTGTCAGTGGGCTCAGTTCATCTGGTATCATATGTGACAAATACTACCATGGTAATGTATTTAGATTGTGAGAGAGAAGAAGACTTTTATAGCTTTTCATTTTATGTGCCAGAGAGGTAAGTCCTAGGACTGATCACTTTTGAAAATGTATTAGGAACCTAGAATCTGAACTAGTTCTCACTGCCTTGTCCTTTCCTAGGCTGTTCCTCAGCTATCATTCCCACTGAAGTGGGATATCCTTCTCAAGATATTCAGGGGAATCAGGAAGCGCTGTGTCTCTAGCTGGATCCAGCAGGGCTAAAGAGATGGCATTTCTTAAAATGCACGCTAATCTTAAAATGCATACAAACACAGGCTAGAGCTAGCTTTTTAAAAAACCAGGAAATGATGTAAACTCAGCTATCAATTAGGTATACCCTGAAGACAGGACAAATCACAACAGGGCTCCCATGCCGGCAGAGAGGAGCTACCTCTGACTTGTCTGTATTTGGATTAGCAAAGCCCAACCCAGGGCAGAAACCAAATTTTAAAATGGTTAAAGAGAAAAGGCTGACAGTTGATAGGAGCTGTGTATCTTGTAAGCAATCATAGAACCTCTATTTGAGTGGACAAAAATTGTTTGGTAAAATGTTAAGATGGCCATTTCAAATGACCCATATTCTACAAGACAAAAAGCTACCATTGCTGTGCAAATCAATTAGCTATGCTTCAGAGGGAGAAAGGAAATTGGCCTTTGGTCAGATACATTTTGCTGTCCTGTGTGTTTTATTTGTTGTTCCATCTCAGAACCTTACACATACTGTTTAAAACCTCTCTTCTCTAGGGCAAAAACAATGTTTCTTGTGTACAGAATATAAGATATTATATTTGAACATACAAAATATCTTAGACACCCATTAGCCAGGTATGCAACAGATTTTCTCCCTTTTCCTTTATCCTAAGGATTGAAGCTGGTTTTCTTAATCACTATATGCTCGGCTCCAGAAAATGAGCCCTCATGAGTCCCAGGCCCTATAGTACAACTATCTCCTCTTGTACTAAATATTTATTTTCCCAGATTCCCTTGAGTTAGTTGAGTCTATTTAATCTGCCTTGGACTAATCAGAGTGAGAGGGAATTGTCAGGGTCACCCTGGATAATATTTTGCTTTCTGACAAAGGGGATGGATATTCAGCAGACTTTCTGAAGGTGTTCCCTCTATTCTGTCTTTGGTGTTGATGTTAGTGCTTGAAGCTGAGACATGTGCTTTGTGTTGTCCCCCACGAACTGGCGAGTATGATGGCAGACAGGAAGACGAAGAGACGGTCCAAAACAATGACCAAGTACTGACTTCACTGAGTCACTCAGCCAGTCTTCAATTGCAACACAACCACACTGCTAGTTAGTGAAAAATAAATATTGTTTTAATCCAGAGTTTTTGGATCTTTTGATGTTTGCCTCATCTTAATCAATATGACTGCCGTCCTTCCAGGACATACCTTCATTATTATCCCCACTCTACAGTAGATATGATTCCTCATCAGCTTGGCTTGTTCGTCTTTTACTTAGTTTGGTGTGCATTTCAAGCAGGTATTAGCCTCCTCAGGAAAAGAAACAGAATTTCCTTTCCATAAACTGTAGTAATTCTTACCCTAAAGAGTGAAGAAGCTCTATGGCAACATTAACCTTGAACAGTGTATAACAGTCATTTGCAGTAAGTGAGTCTGGGAAGCTCTTTGCATCTGAAAGGTTGGTTCCATGAACACAATAATGTATTGTTTCCATGTTGATGAATGGACAGTGCTGTGGATTTTTTTCTAAAAGACAATTTTTTATCCGACTTCAAATTTTACAAAGTGCTTTCACGTGTATTAGTTGAATTGATTCTTACAACATCACAAGGTATGTATTATTCTTAGCTCTGGCTTACAGATAAGGACCTGAAGACTGGAAAAACTAAATGTCTTCCTTCTATAATTCAATTAATAACTCTAAAATCTTGGATTTATATCAAAGCCTATATTCTTTCCACAATAGCATGTCATAAAGAACAGTCACTTGGAAAGATATGAGATGCTTGCTCCTAATCTTCAGCCCAAACATCCCACAATGTATTTTAATATGCTATAATAAATATTCTAAATATAAAAAAGTATGGAATTTATTTGCTAAGTTAATAACAAGTCACTGGCCTAAAAAAAAAATATATATATATATATATATATATATATATGTTTGAGTATAATTGGCCAGAAAAAAAACTTAAGCCCTAAAAGACCACAAAAATAAGACTCCAATGGTAATTTCTCGTGATATATTATTATTGCCTATATCATATAAGGGAATTAATCATCCAAGTCATAGACCCTCTAACAAATCAGTTACTGAACTAATCATCTACAAACCTAAAAACATTCTCATCTTCTCTCTCTTTCGTGTGCACACATGAGCACACACAAGTCTGTCTGTGTGTGTGTGTGTAACACAAGTGCTCATCATGAACCCATGTGGAAAGAGAACTACTGCTTGTGTGGAGGTCAGAGATCAACATCTAGTGTCTCCCTAGATCTCTCTCCACTTTATTTATTTGAGAGAAGATCTCTCACTAACCCTAGAGCTGACCACTACAGCTAGAGTGGCTGGTCAGGAAGCTCCAGGATTCCTCCTGTCTTACTTCCCCAATGCTGGGATTATAAGCATGGCTGAGGATTTAGGGCCTCCGGCTTGCAGCAAGCATTTTACGACTAAGCCATCTCTCTAGCTCCTTTTCTCTCTAAAGCACATATACAGTCTATCTTCTCAGATTGTTGCTGTGGATGTCCAGGGTTCTCTGTAGTTTCAAGAAAGAATCTGTAATAGAAGGACTGTAAATAGATGACATGAAGATTTTTTTCTCCTTCTTGAACTGAACGATTTTGTTTTTAAGAGAGAGAAAACCAATTAGTTTTTTTCATCAGTAACGGCAATTTCTAGGCATAGCTTCTCTGTCTTCCACAGGGAACTGTCTCTTTTCCAACCACATTTCTCCTTGTGCTAAGCTGGCTTATAAACACTGTTGCCAGCATTTACTGAATGCCTTTGGAGCTTAACATCTCATCCACATCACTGCGGGCAGTAAAGGAAAACACGTGCATCGCGGACAGCTAGACACCTGTCAAAAGCAAAATTATAGCTCAGAGAATCCTAATTTTCTATGTGAATTCTAAAAAATATTTTAAGATGGAAATTCATATTCCCTGTAGGCCTATGGGCTATAAGGCACTCGGCAATTAAGATGCCCACATAAGATTTGCTTTCAAATATGCTTAGTTCATTCACACAAACATTCCTTATGATATCGTGCTAATATGAACTTTAAACACATGGAGATGGTTAGATAGTAGAATGTTAAAGTCAGGTGCCAAATACATATGGACTGGACATTGGGAATGTATGCTAAGCCATATAACTCTTATAATCGTGGCCTATTTATTTCTGTTGTTTTGTATTGTATTTATAGTTATAAGAAAAAGAACCATTATTTGGACTGAAAGAGAGAGCTGTTGGGGGGAAAAATAAATACCTTAAACTAAAAAAAAAAAAAAAAAAAGAAGGGAAGAGGATGGGGGGGTTGAGGGGGAGGAGGGTGGAAGGGTGGGACTGGAGGGGGGAGTAGGGAGGGGATTGTGATTGAGATGTAACTTGAAGAAATAAAAAATAAATTATTTTAAAAAAAAGAAAATATCTGTGATTAACTAAACTAGTACCTAACAAAACCAAAAAAAAAAAGTTAAACAAATGTCTCACCAAGCAGGGTACAGTCGTTCGGGCAGTAAAGTTGCTGCAGGGTTCCACTGGGGAATCTCCGGTGAGGATGCATTGGAAGCTTGCAGGCTTTACCCAAGTCCGCTGGGACATTCTTCAGCTATGACAGGAGGGAGGATGGCACTGGTGGGGATCCAGGAGGTCCTAGAGAGCATAAGGCAATGGCTTGGGCTGACAGGCAGGCCTGTGTGGGCCCAGCGACAGTTCAGCGGTCACTGAAGCCAGGACCACGCACAGTGTCAAGTCCTCTTGGGCATCAACCCAGAAGACAGTGAAGCTGAGTTTGGGGACCACTAATCCTAGAGACCCAAATTTTTGTGTCATTTCATTGGGCGGAAGATTTGTACTCTCAGGGCTCCCAGCCTAGGGCTGGTTAGTTCACTAGCAAATTAGGCTCCTATCCTGGGCTAAGCTCACCTAAGCAGACCTGTAACCTGCCAGGGGCTTGCTTCTGGGGCCTCGATCCCATCAGAGCTGCCTAGTAGCAAGCTCACACATCCCGTTATTTCATGCCACGCGAAATGGCTTTTGAGTTAAAGTGATCTTTTAGTCATACAGAATGGCTTTTGAGTTGCGTTCCCAGCACCTGTGCTTTTTGTTTTTAATTAAATTCATTTTCATTTTAATGAATTTAACTACCCTAATAAAGGAAGAGTTCATAACTAAAACATTTGTGAATTGGGACAACGAAAACAGGTGTGTCAATGGGGACAACAACCCAAGATGTTCATCCTCAGATTTTATTTTAGTGTTCTACTGAAATTTATTTGGTTAATCAAGCCTCCTTTTAGAATTAAGAGAAGACAAATGATTATGGGAAAGTTTAGTCACTAAGTAATCTGAGTGAACTTCAGAAAAAACAGGCTAACTAGGAAGCCAGAAAGCCCAGGAAACCGAAATGCAGGCTATTCAGGAACCTTAAACAACAACATGGATAGCAGTCATCATAATGTTAGAAATGGGAATCCGATTACAAATAGAGACATGCAAAAAACCTGGGCAAACTGTTCTATGAATCTGCTCTCCACTGACATTTTATTTCAGGTGAAGAAGTATTTGAAAAGGAACGGAGCTGTGAAAAGAAGTGTTCCTGCTATGAGATGCTTTGGGTCTGATAGGCCTCCACCTGCTTACACTCAACAATTTGTTGTGCTCCCACCGGGTGAGGGCTGGGTGAGTCTACTGAAACCTAAACTTGCTTGGGCTTTTATTTCTTGCCCCGGCCTCTACCATATTTTATCTCTCTACATCTGAAACAGCTAAATAACATGCTGGCCAAGTCAAGAGGGGGCTTGTGAAGCTAGCAAGGGAGGGATTTATACAAAATTTTCTCACGGGCATCTTTATCTATGAGAAATATTTATGAAACATTTACATAAAAAATATATGAAATTCAAATAATTCTGAGCTTCAAACTATTATTGACTAATTGCTACAGGGGAAAAATTCCATCACTAAATGGATAAGACATGGTTACCAATATTTAAATACACATGTGCATTTTAATACTGGAATCTTTTTCTCTAATTTGTATCCTTAAGTGGAGCCACAGTTTGTAAAACACCTGGAGACAGTGTGGTTCAAGCTGAACAAAGGAAGAACTCATCTTCCTAAGGGAGCCCTAAATCATCTCCTGAGCCCCCTAAGAAGTCTGAATGACAGTCTGAAAGTCTTGGGATGTTACCTTAACCTTGAAAGCAGACATTCCATCTGGCTCCATCACCAGACTGGTGCATCTCTGGGGAAAGGATTTTGCCCTTTTAGACCTCATAGTATGAATACATTTTAAAGGCCTGATAGTGATATTTTATTCTGATTTCTAAATATAACTAGTCATAAAGTCACACAAAAAAAATCTACTGGGATTAAAATGCAGAGAAAGTCTTTGTGGTTTACATTATCATTAAATGTGTGTTGATTTGAAACACAGTACACTTGTTTACTCTTGAAAAATACAATAACAACCATCCAGACCCTCACGGTCATGTGTCTTCACCTACGATGGTTAAACTTTGCCTTCAACTTAAACCAAAGCACCAGGTGAGTATTTGTTACTTCATGCGCCTATATTCATCAATAGTTTATGGTTACATAAATGGCACTGCCAGTTTTGTTAATAAGTTGGCAAATGTCTTGTTTTCATCTGAAAACATACCTATTCTTCTATATGGCTAACATATGATTTGATCAATGGTATTTACTTGGTCAAGTTCCAACATAATAAGATACACATTTTTATTCTATAGAGTATATGTTAGAGGATTCTTAAATTTTTCCCCTCCACAACTGTTCTACATTATGCAACTTTTACATGATGTTGGGTATATAAATAATTGTTCAAGTATACTCAGGATAATTAGAACTGCTGATGTGACTGCCCAAACTGAGCGAACAATAGATTCACTCACAAGGAACCGGTGGCTAAACAATGAGAGAGGGAAATGCCACAGGGTTTTGTTCATCACAGCACAGGGCAAGAGCAAAGAGGGTGGAGGATGGGTAGAGAAGCTCTGGATTGTGAGCTCCAGGCATCAACACTCAGGTGCACTGTTGAAGAATTGTGGCATGGAGGACTTCATAGATTGTCACGGAGACCCTGAAACTACTCAGGCAAAACTTCATCAAATTGCCACTTGATGCAAGTTAGGATGGAAGCTGAGTTGGATATAGAACTTTAAACTCATGGAGATGGTTAGATAGTAGAATGTTAAAGTCAGGTGCCAAATACATATGGACTGGACATTGGGAATGTGTAGGCTAAGCCATATAACTCTCATAATTGTGGTCTAATTATTTCTGTTGTTTTGTACTGTATTTGTTGTTATAAGAGAAAGAGCCATCTGTTGGACTGAAAGGGGGAGGTGTTGGGGGGAAAAATAGACCTTAAACTTAAAAAAAAGGAAGTGGATGGGGGAGTTGAGGGAGAAGAGGGTAGGAGGGTGGGCCTGGAGGGGGGGAGTAGGGAGGGGATTAAGATTGAGATGTAACTTGAAGAAATAAAAAATAAATTTTAAAAATTGCCACTTGATCACATTCTTTAGGGGCATCCTATCACTTAAAGTACTCAAGTTCAGGCAGGACAGTCACTAGTCAGATGAGATCCTACATCTGTAGGCATAAGGGTATTATATAATTCAAATGTTAATTTCTGTACCCCCCATACTGGTTTCAGTCTTTGCTTTGAGGAACTCATGTCTCAGTGCTATATAAACACTGCTCCCAACTGTTCCCTAATATGCCCATAAAGCAGCTAACAGCCAATCACTGAGCAGGGGAGAGAATAGGGTGGGACTTCCTGCCCTCCAGGGGAGGAGGAGTTAAGGAGGAAGTAGGAGGATTCAAGAGAAGGCTGAGGTAGGAGAGGTGAGAAGAAGAACCACAAAGTGCAAGTATTTCTAATATTTATTCTGGGTGGTAGCCAGATTAACATAGTGGGTTAAGAATAGGGTAGTAACTGCTCAGTTTTTGTGTTGTGAAGCATGATTAACAAATAATATAAAGTCTCAATTATTTAGGTCATAGCTGAGTAAAAAGTAAAACAGAGAAAATATCACACTCACATAAAGTTACAGTAACATACATCAGGTGGAAGGTGATGGAATGATTTCCAAGGTGGCTACTTACTAGTCTACTATTTTCTGGGGTGAGGAATACATAGTTAATTTGATCTTGCACTGGGCATAAGCACGTACAATGAGGAGTAAGAATGATTCAGAATTAAGCGATTAACTACAGATGAACTGTTAAGATGAGGAATTTGAGGTTGGAGAATGTGCTTCAGTGGTAGAGGATTTGCCTCTCATGTGCTAGATCCGGGTTCAATCCCTACTACCACCACCACCAAAAACAAACAAAGAAACAAACACAAAATGAAACAAAAAAAACCCAATAAATTAAAAACCCAATCTAAAATATAGAGTTTTATAGATTCCAAAATTCTCTGTCTCTACAGTATGCATAAGAAGCAAATCTGGGAAGGGCATATGATTTTCTTAAGGTCATGGGACACGTTGGAGGATTCTCAACTCTGGATTAATCTCTTCCTTACATTACACAACAATGTTTTTAAGCCACTGAAATCATGTGCTGATCTACAAATCTGAGATATTAGACACCAATAAGCTTGTCAGGTCTGTGTGAACAAAGACAATTGTGGATTTGAGACAATCTTATAGAAAGGTCTATTTTCCAACATGTTAAAAAATGTTTTAATGGAATTTAACAAACAATTTTTGAGCTTCTTTAAAAAATTTAATTGCCTTGTTTCCTATTTTATTTTTCTAAGTGTTTTGTAGATGAAGATTGTGGTCTTACTTTTGGTAAGCTACCACAATAAATAATTCAGTTAATAAATATAACTAAAAGGGGAGAGAGAAATCCAAACAATAGCACCACTGTAACTGTGTTAGCTACTGTGTCAGTACTGTGACCAAATACAATAATCAGCTAAGGAAGGGAAGCTCACCATGAGGGCTCAGTCCATCCTGGCAGGAAAGGTTTGGCCATGGGAGTGTCTCTAGCATGGTAGCAGGAGTGTGAGGCTCACAGTGTTCCTGCTGTCAGACAACAGAATGATGTGCAGCTTGCTTTTTCCCTTTTCCCTTTTTATTCAGCCTGGGACCTCGGGCCCATGGGACGGTGCCACCTTCAGTTAAGACGGCTCCTCCCTCTTCAGTCAACGGCCTCTGGGACAACTGTCCTCACAGCCATGCCCAGAACTACAACAAGTTTGTCCAGTAACCAGTTCTGAATCTGGTCGCGATGACAAGGCGAACATTCACCATGTCTCTTCAAAAAAAATAAAGTACTAAAAAGGAAACTGCTTTTTTTGTGTTTTAAACAGTGTCTCACTGTGTAGGCCTGCATGGTCTAGAACCCTCTATGTAAACTAGGCTGGACTCTGATTTACAGAGATCCACCTGGCCCACCTCTGCCTCCCAAGTTCTGGGATTAAAGCTGTATACCACAATGTCTGAAGAAAAAGGATTTTTTTTTTTAAACATGGAATTTAAAAACCACTTAGCCTGAATCCAGCACTGAGATAAATAATGTGGAGTATTCTACAGAATGGAGATTTAATGCTTTAAAAATGTTGATGTTGTGATGGTTGTAAGGGCTTATTTTACACAAATGGAGAGAAAACCAACAGCAGCTACACAGAATGAGCAATTCTTGCCCACACGGAGCTGAGGGGGAAAAGTTGAAAGGTCAGACTCAGCACAGTTGTTTTACTAAGAACAGAAATTTGAGTGTGGATGATGGGTTAGGCAAGCTGTTGTATTGGTGTTACATGTCTTGACGACAACGACTACGTAGAAAAGAAGCCTTGTTATTAAGAGATAGTGCTAAAGGGTGGAGTGATGAAACCATGACATCAACAACTCATGTTTAGACTATTCACCAAATAAATTAACATGTGTTTTTACTTGGGGGGGGGCATACAAGAAAATGTTAATAATTGGCAATTCTGGGGGAAGGGCATAAGTATTCTTTGTACTTGAAATTTTTCAAAATTAAAAGAGGAACTTTTGAAAGCTCTGTGGATGCTCATTTTTTCATATAAAGTGTTCAGTGAGAGATGAATGAGACCTTTATATTTTTTCTTGTAAATTATTATGGGCCCTTGGCGAGCATCAATAGCAAGACTGTTAGGAGGCATTTTATAAACATGGCACTTAAAGAAATGCGAAATTAGTGACAGATTTACTTGTGTGTGTCATAAGGGAGTCTCTCTCTGGTTACTTCAGATCTCAACTTCAGGAACCACACATGTTACAGATGGAGTGTAGGAAAATATCTAACCTCTACTGTTGCAGGCTGCTGAGGTTCTTGAACCCCTTTGCATTGGAGCCTCCCAGACATGGGGTCATACTTTGTCCTCTTCTGATGTAGGTTTATGTTTAGCATGTGGCATATTTTTGCCTCCCTTCAACAAGAGGCTCCTGCTGTAATTAGAATACCCAGTTAGAATATTAGAGTAATTTGGCATGGATGATCTGGCATGCAGTGTGTGTGTGTGTGTGTGTGTGTGTGTGTGTGTGTGTGTGTGTGTGTGTGTGTGTGTGTGTGTGT
>CAJQZJ010033152.1:1633626-1658225 GCA_907164525.1 Lophiomys imhausi
TCTCTCTCTCTCTCTCTCTCTCTCTCTCTCTCTCTCTCTCTCTCTCTCTTTGAGACAAAGACTCTCAATGGGATCAGGGACTCACCAACACTGGAATTTGAGACTGTGGAAGGATTTCAGATTCACTTCTGCCTAACTTTCATGCCTATCTTTAATATCCAAAAATATAATTTTATGGATACCATTACCATCCACTTGTATATAGTAAAGGGAAGTTGTAACGACAGCCTGAGAGGAAGCAGGTACCTCACCCCTGGCAATGGTGGGGAGGGCAAGTCATACATACATATATATTATATATATAATATATATATAAATACCTGACACTGAGTGTATCCATGCATATGTATATCCGTCATATATACATATATACATATATTATATATATATACATATAAAATACCTGATGCTGAGTGTATCCATGCATGCTGGTAATTTCAGCTCTTGGGAGACTGAGGCCGGGGGATCACATGTTCAAGACCACTCTGAGCTACACTGTGAGACCCTGACTTAAAAAAATGAACAAACAAACAAGGAGAAGAGAATAAAAGGTGAGGGAGAAGGAGTTGGAGAAGGAGAGGCAAGAGAAGGATAAGGGAGAAAGGAAGAGAGGGAGACTAGACCAGAGAAGTTAAGGAAGTTAACCCCCCTCCCAGTTGCGTGAAGACTGAGGTTAGGTGACATTACAAAGGGGCAACAAAAGCATTGTGGACAAAGGGACTAATATGTGAAAGAGTCTGTAAGGAGAAACAAATCAAAGATAAGGCCTGTGTGGTTAGAGCAGAGAAATGCAGTGTGTGTTGTGTTGGATAAAGCTGGAAAGAAAGACTTGTCAGAGCTAGCAGAGCCCAGAACCTCCACTCATTTGAGTACAGGTGACCATGTGAAACTATGGGACATCATTTTTCTCAGTAACAGTTCTGGTCTTAGCAGGGAGAAGTGAAGACAGGCCTTCCCTTCCGTTTGCCCACTCTTCATCTGCCCGTGTTATCAATACAGGATGGCTGTAAGGAGCAGGGCTGTCCTGATGCTTGGGGAACCGGAGGGGAAAGACGGCATAGTTGACAGCCTCAGATAAGCACAAAGCAAACAGCAGGCGCTCTTGCTCTTCAGGTTTGCCGGTTCGAATCCAGCTCAACTAGTCAACCAAGGTGAGTCCTGCTCCCGGCTGATTCAGCAGCTCTTCTTGTGGGTTGTCTGTTTTGTTTTTCTAATCTATCCCAGGGTGTGTTCTTTTAGAATCTTTCTAAATTTATTTCTGAATTTATTATTATTGTGTGCGCGCACACACACACACACACACACACACACACACGCATGATGATGGGGAAGTCAGAGGAGAACCTTCTGGGACTGGTTATCCTCAACCCCATGGGTGCCAGGAATTAAACTCAGGACTCCAGGCTTGCACCGGAAGCACCTTTACCCACTGAGCAATCTCACCAGATTATGTTCTTTAGCAATCAATGCTGATACTACTGCATATGAAAATAGGAAGTTTATGTGCATAAAAACAGGTTCATATCTTCAGGATCATGTCTTTCATCACAAGGAAGCACAAATAATTCTAGATTGGCCAACTGAAACCTGGTGAGATGACCTTCTTCAACCCAACTCACTTTAATAAAAAATAACTTACACCACTTAAACTTTTTCATTCATTTAACAAGTGTTATACAGCACTTAAAATACACTGTAGACTTTGCTGGTTCGTGAGATACATAAAGATCAGTAAATCATGGGGTTTGGCCTGGAAGAGCTCATAAGACAGATCGTTGCAGCCTTTTGTAATGCCACTGAAACCCAGACTTACTGTGTTTTGTGGGAGCCCAGTGGAAAGCAAGTCTCTCTGGGAAAGTGGGATGGGGAGACTTCACAGGGCCTTGAGGACTAGCCTGCAGCACTCCCGGCAGAAAGGTGTGCTCTCAGTTTGGGAACAACAGAACCAAAGCTGTGCTAGAGAGTGTCGGAAACCCTGTCTAGGGATACGGAGTCAGGAACAGTAGACAGACTTTATGGCCTTCATAAAGCAATGATGGAATCAAATCAATTTCTAAAAACTGGCTTCAAAGCTCTAGAGAGGCCAGGTTGTATCACAACTACTTATTATTTTTTAAAAGAAATTGTCCATGGATTTTCATGTACATTCAATTTTAAAAAAAAATTCTGTCAGTTGTTTTGAGTGTCTAGGAATGATTTTCAAATATCATCCAGATCAGCACAGGACAAAACCAGCAACAGAGTCTAGCTTTGTGCTTTTTTTTTTTTTTTTTCACTCCCTATTCTCTGAGGTTTCAAATGAGAACACTGTGTAGAAACCACAGAATGACTTCCTAAAACAATCTGTGAATTAACTAGATGATTCCACCCAACTAAACCAGTAGAGGTTAAGCATATTGATTAGAGGACAATGATTTGGGGCATCATATTACAAGCCTGCTTTGAAAATTGAACTTTCTCTCTCCACCTGACCTGGGCATAATCATCTCACCTCTCTGTCTGTTTCTCTATCTGTAAAATGTAGTTACCACACTTAAGTGCTTAGAAAGGTGAGTTTTGTAAGTCTTCTATTATAGTTGTTAATGGACAGACCAGGACATTTGAGTAGCCTTCTGCTGCCAACTATCACCAAATAAAAGCCATCCTAGCTAAATGTAAACAGAAAGAATGGTATCCCACAAAGGGATTATAAAGCTTCCAAAAATAGCAGAAGAAAAGGAAGTCTATTTTCCTCATGAGTTAAGAAAAAGGAGAAAGATATTTTTCTTAAACTATGCATCTGTAACTCTCAAAATTCAGCATATATAAAAATCCCTTAGGAGGTCTCTTGAAACAGATCCCTGAAGAGATTCCTCTCCACTCATAACAGTTAGCCTCTGATCTTAGATCTGACTAGGCTTGCTTGGCGACACAGACTCTAACCATGTACCCAGTCTTGTCTTACCTCCTGACTCAGCCTCGTACTTGCTGAATTTACTGACGTCTGCCACCATGACTGTCTGGTAGCTACTTACTCTTAAGCCCAGTTGGAATTCTGCATATCCTACATTTGATTGTCTTTCTTGTTCTCCTGTCTCTATCCCATTGCCTATATTCCTCCAGGCCCAGAAATTTCTGAAACCGCCTGTTTTACCTTCCTTTAGGATTGGGGGAAAATGATTTTCCACCTTTTCATCCTTAAAGAAGAACTGCAGTGGTTCATATCAATAGCGGGAATGGGTTGTAGTGCGGGAGAAGGAGGTCTCACAGTCTTTCTTGGTTGTCCTGCTGTTGTTTCTGCCCCGCTTGTGCATGTGTGTTCCCTTATAGAACCAGGGTAAGAACTGAAAGGGAGAAATGAAATAATAGGAGTAAAAGATTTCTCCCTTTTCATTCCTCTGTCAATGAAGTTTCTCAGTTTGGGGGGTAGGGTTTTTGTTTTGTTTTTATTTTTTGTTTAACATTTTACAGACATAAGACAGAAGGACACTCAGGGAAATCCCGACCTTTGACATTCTCAGAGCATGCTTAGCAGCCAACACTAAGCTAGTCTGAGACATCCTGCATCACTGAAAGACATCACACCAAGGTTTCTCTCCAGCAGGACAATACCCTATCCCTCCCCCTTCCTCCCTGAGGTGGCCCTGGGCTTGATTCTACTTCCAGCACCACCTCCCACAGCCCCACTTCCAGGCAATAGGGGACCTGAGGCTCTATTCCCACTGCTGGTAGGCTGATCAAACCTAGTGAGACAGCATCCTGGCCTGCCTGATTTTGCTCTTTCCCAATCTGCTCAACTCACTCCCTCGCTGCCAAGACTGCTCTTTTCTGCCAGCTCTGAACCAGTGAGTGCCCTGGGCAGAGGCCCAGCCTCTGGAGCTATGCCCAGTCCTTGGTCCACTGCTTGGCCCACTGCCCAGGAGTTGTCAAGAGTCTGGCCTGGGCATGTGTCCTTTCAGCTACTTGTCCTATAGTCCTCTCCTTGGAGTGGTAGGAGGGGAGACATCTATCCTTGTCATTTTTAGCCTACCCCCAAAGCTTTTTCTTGGCCTTGCTACAGAAATGGGCCTGATGTGGTTATGAGCACTAGCTAATTGGGGTTCTGGGTCTCTGAAAGGCATTGGGGGATTCGTTGTGAGCCCTCTAGTGTTCATAAAATGTTTTAGAGGGCTTTGGGGCCTTGAGTCGGGGGACTATCTAGGAACCACAATCAGAATGTAGCCTGAGTTTACAGGGTTAGTCTCTAACTTCCCCATCCTTGAAATCCTTTGGTAAAATAACCTTTCTGAGATGGGATATTAGGGAAATAATGATTGACTTGGGCCTTGAAGAGCATACAAGTGGCCACTGAACCTATCAATCTGTGTCCCCAGGATGGCAACCACAGTCCAAAACCACCTACCTACTGGAGCTTCAGAGGAAGCCTGATGGGACACACTGGGGGAGGGGGCCGCGGCAGAGTAGTGCTTTTGTAAGGACAGAGAAAAGAGTCAAGTCCATGGCGATGAGGAGCCAGTGACCAGGGAAAGATTGACAAGGCTCCTGAGCACAGAGACTTGCCTCTATGAGTATCTCCAGAGTTGAAAGAATTCAGGAAATCACAGGAAATAAACATACTATGTAACCACTAGGTGGGTGGCCATCGCACGTGCTGCAGATCTCAGAAACTGAAGTTAGAACAGCCTAAGCCTTCCCAGATCTAATTCCCAGGGGCAATGTTGAACTGAGTTAGTATTGTTTATTAACAAAACCAAAGCTTCTCTTTTTTTTTCTTTCCTAAAAGAGGCATTTAACTTTCAGATATAAATCTATATGGAAAAAAATTACTTTCCTCCAAAATCATAAGCAAGAGACCCAGATTTTGCCCCTAATTCAGGACTCTTTGTTTCCAGCTGTAAACAGAGCAAGATGTCCAGTCTGAGTTTTTAGGAAACAAGTCTAGCTTGCAGAAAAGACAATTAGAAACAAAAATCTCATTTTACCTCATATTCAGCAAATTTTGGAAGAAAACACATTGAGTGTTCACAAACGACTGCCATGATGAGCCACAGTGGGAAGACAGTGTAAACTTTGAAAGCCACAGTGTCAGTCCCTGACTTCTGCATGTTATATAGTATAATACTGTGTAACACACAGTAACATGTATCCCAGTTATCCCTGCAGCAAGTCCTGAGCAGAGTGTCATGTGGAACATTGTTTATCTAATCCCCACTTTTGCAATGAGCTGGAGATACTTTGCACATTCCACTTTTCAAAAGTCACCACAAATTCCTTAGGTCACAGAAGTGACATTAAACATCCTGCCATGGGTAATGGGAAGTGAAACTATGACTCCTAGTCCCGGGTGCAAAGACTAGCTCCATTCCAGACCAGTTCCAGATGAAATGAGTCCAAGTTATAAACTTTCCTCCACTGTTCTTTATGGACAAAGACAGTTCATGACAACTTTAGGGGGGAAATGGCTATTCCACATGGTACTGAAATGTCAAACCATAATTACTATTAAGAGTTTGCTAGTCTATTTAGGATTTTAGAAGATCTCCTGTCTAATCTGACCATATGACACAAACTAATTATGTATTAACACAGGTTTGTTTTGTTTTGTACGCAGCAGCAAGCCCTGAACATGTAACAACATGCTATGGGAGAGAAGACTTCAAGAGCATCCAGAATAATTTCAGATTAAAACTGGCATCAGGTCCCAAACAAACACATTTAACTAGCAGATATCACTGAAGACTGAATGGCTTATGAAAAGAACAAAGGTAGAAACAACACAGTCGAGTTCAGTGCACAGAGCACAGTGTGCACAGGTCTCTGAAATACAGAGATACAGATTCAATAAAAAGCCCCAAAGAGAAGCAGGGATATCTCCCTTTTCCTTCCTCCAGCCCCTTCCTCACCCACATCCTGCCCCCTCCGAGAGCTTTCATTTTGACCCAAATTTGCTGAAAAGGATTCTAACTTTCTCATTACAAACTCATTTGAATTAAAACTGTAGAATTTTGCATTTAGAGTATCAAAAATTATTCTCTTAAAAGAATGGATTTGTGATCATTTAAAGTCACATGCTATTTCTTTCCCTTTGTCTATTTGGTGTCCAGTGATACAAATCTAGCCTAAATGCTAACCAGTGACCTGACTGGGAAATTTGTCTTAGCAAGCTAGGCAAAACAAAACAGAGCAAAAAAGCCACAGCCTCACCTCTGCTGTGGAAGAAATACATATGAGCATTAACTTCATACAAACAAGGTTGAAATGGGTGGGGGTCCTTTGATTGACATCCATTTGTCACTTCCATTGGAAAATTTTATGGGCAGCTTCCAATATGCTTAGACAAATTTAGATGGATGAAAATGCCTACTAACAATGCTACTATCTGTATACCAAATATAAATGAAGGCCTGAAAACTCTGAGTGGTTCACTTGGACTACTAAAACAAGGGGGGTGGGTGGGGAGCTCAGAAAACTGAGAAAAAATGTATTGAGATGGCAAATTAATAAACAGAAATGGCATTCAGACATATCAAAAGATAAAACAGATTTAGTTTTTGGAAAGAGATCTAAATCTAGTAAACAGGGCCAAGTCTCATGAATTGCAAAGATTACATCACGTACAATCATTTTAGCAATAAATTTATTTTAACCATCAATGCTGGAGGTGGCTATTTTACCAGAATGGAGTCAATACGTTTGTTTTCCTGAAGCAGGCAGGGGCAGTATTGTGCTACTCCTGAACTTCATTAATATTCATTAATTTTTAAAGCACTTTGGTTAGTTTTGGCTATTATCTATGTAGACATTTTGCCCTTAAATGAAAATAATTACAATAATTTCATTATTAAAAGGTAATTAGCATGAAACTTTAAAAAAATCCCTAAGTTTTTATTAGTGGACTTTATTCATTGGAGACTATATTTTTTTTTTCCAAAGGATTCTCTTCTAATTGAATTCCTGGGGTAAAATTCTAATAATCATACTGACTAAAATAACCTAAATGTAACCAAAATTAAACTGAAAATACTTTTCAAGTTTTTTTTTTTTCAAATTAATCTCCACTTTCAAGAATACCATAGTTGACCCAGTTACTTCTGCGAAGGGACCCAATTGTTTGACATTCTTCTTCATTGAACCCCCCTCATGTTCTCACAGCAGACAGTCCTTACCAGTCCATTGCCTTCCATCCCGGAAGAACCCAGCGCACATTTAGTGATATTTACCTTACAAAGTAACCAAATCCAGATGCGCACAGAGCTCACATCCTTGTAAAAAGAAATTGTTTCCTTGTGCCGGCTTGCTCCCACTCTTGAAGGAGAAACTGAAAATGGCTATGAAAATTATCCTTGTGCAACCTAGGAAATTGCACACAGAAACGCAAAACAGTTTTGTTTGTAAATAAAGTCAACTGTATGAACCATTTCACACCTTACTCTGCTAAAGCCCTTCATCCTTGGTAAATCAGGCTCTTCACACTATGGCAGATTAACAGCCAGGACAAAATATTCATGCGCATGGACTCATAGATGCAATCCTCCACATCTCCTTGACTCTCAGCATCCATTGTGGTACATGCTGAGTAGCATTTGTAGATTATGAGAAAATAAATAAATAAATAAGGTTAAAATGCAACCTTAAGACATTTTTTGGATAATTAAAAATTTTTGAAGCTTGGCCAAGGGGAATTTTCACTATAGTGAACAAGTATCTTTTTAAGAAAACACATTTTAGCCCCGGTTTTCAGTGTGGTATATATGTGTGGGACCACACCTGTGTAAGGGCACCTTGCCTTAGGACTGGAGTTAAATTCATGTGTTGGTTTGTGAAAAGTAAATTCCAATCCTGAGACATACCTCAGTTACCCAGAGTCTTCAGGTTTGGCTTTTCGATTGTCTCTGGCTGTTACTTGGTTTTGGTGTGTGTCTGAGATAAGCTGGGGCCTGGAGGCTAGTACAATTTCCCTGTTTAGGTTGGTCTGAAAAACAGGGGAAGGAAGAGTCTTCTTGTTATTGAAGATACACGCCTACAGGCTAATTTTTCTAAGCACATAGTCATTAAGAGCAGACCAGCAAGAAGAGAAACTTAGCTCCTGGCTCCCTAAGTGGATTCAGCTTCCTCCCCATTCCAGCAACGCTACAGTTGGATAATTCTCTTCAGAGATGTTTATTTCCACTCAAATTTATTTTTGAAGCCAGGGAACAATATTGCTGTATCCTCAGTGGACACATCTCCAATTCAAGGAGTCAGGCTTTGATTTGCCCACTGTTGAGATACTGGACCCTGTTAGTTGCCCATGGCATTGCAAGAAGGGGATGGGAGATGTGATTAGGGTGTTATCACCCCATTCTCTAAGGTCCTGGATTTGAATGCAGTAGGTCCTAACCCTTGGAAATTAGATCCAAAGTTAGTATCAGCAAGTATCATCAACCCTTTGCTGGAAAAACTGTGGTCCCCAAGCACCCCCACTTCAAGGAAGCCCATTCCTCTCAACTCTTTGGGGCTCTGAGCAGGATGGAATGTGGAAAGGGTTAATCCCAGCCGCCCTGTCCACACCTCACCCCAGCTTTGGGGTAGCACCGAAGCTTCTCTGCGGGGGAGCAACTGGAAACCACAAACACCCAAACCAGGTGCCTGGTAACGTAAACTAAAGAGAGGAGCTGACAAGGCGAAGGAGTCTGAAGTTCAGAGAACCAGTCTTTAAAGACAGACATGGGCATATCCCAGGGTGCCCCTTGTGTGGCAGACTAAGTCTCAAAATGCATTTTATGACCTCAACGCCCTTTATTCCGAAAGAGGTCTAAATGTCCTGTAAGGGTGTTAAATGCACAGTGGGCATGGGGGTGAGGGTGGGGGGGTCCCCTGCTTTGCCTGGCCACTGTTTCCAAATACCCTTTGTGGTGGGGCTAGGATGCAAAGCCGCCTTTCGCCCAGTTGGTGCAACCTCAAAACAAGCGGAAGCCAACAGGCTGCAGGACCAACCAGCCGCTCGGCCCCAGCTCCCCCTGCCAGCCCTCCAGCCTCCAGCCCCGACAGCCTGCCCTGCCCTCCGCAGCCCCTTCCTCATTGCCCACCCCGGGCCGGTCCATCTTCCCCACCTTCAGCCCCCCAGAGCCCACCAGCAGAATCCTAACAGCCCCCAGCCTTTCCAGGAAAGGGGGGAAAGAAAAAAAAAGGGAGACCATGACATCACGGGCAGGTTTATTTGGGTTTGTTTGTTTGCTTGTTGGCTCGATTAAATACTCGTGGAAGGTGAACGTACCCCACACAGGAGAAGTTTGATGTTGACAAACTTCTGGTGGCAGCGAGACTGTGTCAGCACAACTTCCGGGATAATGAGAGCTGCTTTGCAGGGAGCGCGGCAGCGGCGGCGGGAGGCTGCCGCTGGACGGAACAGCAAATGCTATTCAGCCCGAGCAGTTTCAAGCCGCCCGAGCTGGGGAATTACTGTAGTCGAGCTTCGGCTCTTACCACCGGCGCTGGATCTGGGCGCGCGTTAGGGGGGGACGCTGCAGGCACAGGGCGCCGAGAGGGGAGCTTTCAAGTTACTTTGCTCCTTGCCCGCACCCGGCAGAGGCTTGCAGGCTGCGTGGTAACTGCAAACATCTTGTTCCCTGCTTCTTTGGGCGGCCGCCCTGGAACCGACCAACTTTTCTCTCCCCCAAAACTCCCTCTTTGTTTCAAATAGGACTCTCCAAAATTTATTCTTGGGAAGACTGACAGCCGGGGTCAAGAAACAGCTGTTGAAGTTAATGTTTCTTCCTCCCACTTCGTCTGATGGTTGTGCCCTGCCAAGACAAAGTGAGAGAGAAGCACTGCCTGGTGGCTTCTTTAAACAGACATGAATTTAGCCACCCCAAAAAATGTTTAAAAGAGGCAGGGAGGGGGGCGGGGTAGTATATTTTCCTGCCTAGCATACAATGTGATCAGAAAGGCAACAGCATGTGTTTTTCACCTTGTGTTCATTACTTGCAGCTTTTAGTTTTGAACCCTTTGAGCATTAGGGGTGGGAATGGAAGTAGGGGGTGGTAGACACTTTGCATTTTTAAAAATGCTCCGACCAGACCCACTTGACCGTCTGAGAGAGATAGAATGGCCTGAGGGAGGGAGAAAAGAGTTGCACTCTTTGGCAAGGTGAAGTAAACATTGCAAAATTCAAATCGTGGTGCAGAACCAGAGCTGGCATAGAACTTGAAGAACCATTTGGAGATGACTATAACTAAATTTAGGGGACCCACTTCAGTCCTGGCTCTTCTGCCTTTCCCCGACAAGTTGGTCTTTACCCGGGAGGCATCCCAGAGCAAGGGACTTTCCCTTTTGTTGTACAGTTCTCTCCAGGGTGAAGGTGGGTTAGGACAGTGTCAGCTCTCCTGACATTCAGAGAGCTGAGGGTTGTGAAAGGATCACTTAGGACTGTTCTCCTGAGCTGTCCTGCCCTGACTGAGCAAAGCTGAGAAGGTGGGTGAATGGGAACTGGAGTCTTCCCACACCAGAGAACTAACCGCCCCAACACCTGGCCTGTTCTCCACTGGGAATGCTGGGTTCCCTAGGTCAGATCCTGTGAAGATACAAAAGGCCCCCTCCACAACACCACTGGCAATGCAACACCATCACAAACTGCTATTGCATCAGCCCCAGGGATATTTTAGGAAACTCTCAAGCTGGGTCCAGCAATGCAGGCATCAGGACTGTGCTGCCAAAACCAGAGCTGCTGGACAGGTGGCCATAGGGCCTCCTCTCTTCTCAGTCATCCATGTACTCTCTAAAGCAGGCCGATGTGCTGGTGTGGGGGGGCTACCCTACCCTCTCCATGCCTGCTCTCAGATGTCTCTACCGTTGGTTTTCCTCCAGCTCCTTTCAGCCCTTCTGATGCCCCCTCCTTTTCTGCCTATCATGAGCACTCACTGAGACCTTCAGCATTTGTTCGTACTATCTGTGAGTCAACTGCTTACACCCTGAGTCACAGCACTGCACACACAGCCTCCAGCTTGGGTGCCTGCCTGCACACCACAGGCTACTTTGAGTTGGGTGAACTGTTCTTCCCCCAACTGTGTATTGCCCAGCTTGTCCAGTACCAGGACTAGTGGCCAAGAATCAGTATGCACACCGTCAATAAGTGTCCCTTTCTCCTGGGCCCTGCTAAGGCAATCCGGCAGCCAACTGACTTCAATTCCTTTTGCTTTTTTCCCCTTCCTTAGAGAGGTCAAGGCTCAGCATTGAGCAGGTCTGAGGCAGACCCCCTGATTCTTGTGCTTGTAAGTCCCTGCTTTTGGCTCCTCTAGTTTTATCTATGGGGTTGAGGCATACCTCCTGATTCGGAACTTGTAAGTCCCTGCTATTAGCTCCTATAGTTTTATCATGGTCTCCTTTCTTTCTGAAATGACAGACACAACCCTCTAGTGTGGAGGCCTGCAGCACTACTCTTGAAAAGGCTTCTTGGTGTAGAAGTGTAACCTCAGGGCAAAGTAGGCCCAGCTCCAGGATCCCTGCCACAGGAGAGCTCTGTATACTTGGGTCAAACCTCAGGATGTCCTAAGGGTTAGAACTGTGAGCCTCCATGGAATAGGACCTTCTGTCCGAAGAAGGGGTTGTTGTAGTTTGGGGGAATTGGGGCTACAGAAGAGGGGAACAATGAAGATGGAGTCCTTCCCTGGGGTCTCCAAGGAGCTCCTGCAATGGGAAGAAAGATGTGCTTTAAGGAATGACTCCCCAAATGCAACCATTCCTGAATCTCTGATATCTCTGCACCCAAGACAGAGCATCCCAAGGTGGGGTGATGTCTGAACTGTTTGTCTCTCCTGGAACTGAACTTACATCCTAAGTGGGATGACCTTGGACCACCTTGAGGATCTTGTCTGTTTTTGTTGGTTTGGGGTTAGAACAATTATTCCAAAGGTGATGATGAGAAGACATAGACTCCTAATTTATCGCAGAGGATATCAGATTTAAATCAGATAGTGTCATTAAGAGTTTTACTGGCTGAGTCTTTTTCCAAATAGAAAAAAGATGAAGAGTCTACTGTGAATGAAGTATAGTGTAGTCAAGAATATAGCAACTTAAGTCTGGGGCTGTTTTTCTCCCTGTATCTTTTAAGTGTTTACTTACATGTTCAAAAAAAAAAATGGGTAACCAGACCAGAGTGTGGCTTATTAGATGGACATTCTTAGAATTAATGGTTTTATATAGACAGGTGCAAACTGGAGAGAAGGTATGTTCTCTGTAGAAACTTGGGTTGTGCCTGGATTAAGGGAGATTGAGACATACCTAGATAGAGACAGTGAATTTGATATCAGAAGCAGTAAGTGAGACCTAAGTACCGTTCCCACACCTAAGTACCATTCCCACGGCATCTATTTTAGATGTGAGCGCTCATCCCCATAGTCCATGAGCTAGAGCTGTCAGTACAGTAAAGTTAGCACCATCTTCTAGTCCATGTTTTTGGAAATGTTTTCTCACAGAGGGAAGCTCATGGACAGTGAAGGGAGCAGACATGAGACAGCTCTTCGGATGGCATTTGAGGTTACAGAAGGTGGACAGAAATAAAAAACGCACCTGGAATTATTTGCCCTTTTTACTTCCTAAGTCTAGGCGGGAGTTTAACTGAGTGAAAAGGCTCCTGTTATTTCTCTGTTGGTTTCCTGTCTAGCTACCCCATCCACACTCCAGTTCTGGTTTTGGGCAGAGCTGTAATTGTCCTTTGTATGGGATCACATGAAACCCTGTGCTGGTTTGCTAATGTGGGAAAATGTCTACTACAGAGGCGAAGACCACCAAACTAGTTTCATTACTACCTAAGGTGCACTTAAATCCAGCCCTTCTTCAGTGGTGGGCGACTGGCCCAGCTCACCCTTCCATACTGCTCACTAAAATGCTATTTACATTTCGGAATATGGTCTCAAGCCATGAGTTGGGATTTTTTTTCTTCTTCTTCTTCTTCTTCTCCTGGCAAATAGAAAAGAATAGTTGTGTGACATGGAGCTGCGAAGTTTTAACTTGTGCTAAGGTCCTGCTGGTGATTTGCAAATCAAGGTCATGGCATTTCAGAGGGACCTTCCGCCTGTTTCAGAGAATGTATAGGGGAGGCAAAAGCAAACAAAAATTCTGTACTCACAGACCTATGCTTATCACCCAGAAAGATTTTGACTTCTACTTTCCTCGTAGAGGTGTTTATCAAAAGAACAGGAATCAACACTGCTGAAGAAAGCACGTCTTCTACTTAGAACCTGAGTAGATGGTGAAGGTGGGAATCCTCCTGCTTTCTCCCACACCTACCATCAAAGTGCCACACGGTCCGGTCCCCATCCCATTCACTTTGGGATTCTTACCTCAACAGGTCAAATGAAATTAACATTTTAATGATGTGTTTCTGGCATTGCTCATGAGAAGATTAAGTCTTTTAGCATAAGACAATGAAGCTAAAGAAGAGGGGGTTGCTGTTGTTATTGTTTTTAATGGATCTTTGCTGGCTCTGGAAACTAAATTTCCTTGAGTTGTTGGACAGTGAAGATTTTGCAGAATCTATAAAACCATAGGGTGTTCTACCTTTCCAAAACAAGCATTAAGAATTACAGCTAGCGCCAGTTTGAGAAGTTTTTCGCTGGTGTCCTCACGAAGGATGAAAATCAGAAGCCATTTCTCAAATGGCAATAGGCCAAAATCTAAGACCTCTGGAGATGCTTGACATCTTGCCATGTGTCATCACAGTCAAGTCCTGGATACGGTCTTCTCGGCTGAGTTTCACTGGCTGCCGGTAAGGGGCATGTGTGGAATAATAAATGATACAACCCAGTGTTCCATTAGAATCTAACATGCCTAACAACATTCTCAGGAAGACAATATGGGGGAAATGCATCAAAGAGGGCATCACCTTTCCTTTGTCAGCCACCCGGTGACACCTGGTAGAAGGGCCGCCTCCCTCCTGTGGCTTGTAATCTCTGAGATGGTCTGTCACTGCTATATGAAGCTCTCAGCAGAAAACAATGAGACCTTTCTCAGCAGCACAGTGGTGGACCACAAGGTCAACTACAGAGAAGTTTTCTGAAGAAAATTTTAAGAGAAAGCCACCAACTCACTGACCCAAGAAAGCTTTTATTACAAAACAATAATTTCAGATTTTGGCAGTTACGCAACACAGCTTACCAAGGTGCTGGCTCCCCTAGAAGATCTCAGCCACTTAGTACTTTTTTTTTTTCATGTTTCTCTAACTAACATGTAAAAGACGCCTTGATGATTCTGTTCAAAGAAGTTACACCAGGCTGCAGATAAATGTGAATATATGCAGAATCGTCAAATTCACAGAGGCCATCAGCTTCATATATCAAGTTGTAATCTAAATATGAATATAATTACGCACTTATCTAAGTATAATCATGCAAATTAATAAATGCCACCACTTTTTGGTACTAGGGCTAGTATAGTAGTGAACTCATTTGTTTGTTTGGTTTTGTTTTTTTAGACCATTTCTTTCCCAAAGAAACAAACATAGTATTTGTTCCCAGGATTTACTGCAGATATGACAAATAGAGACACCACAAGATTTTTCTTGAGAAGTAAATACCAGGTGAATGGCCAGACCCACTCATTAATCAAGTACTTTGTTCTCAGACAAAAATGCTTAGGATACTGATGTTGGTTCTAACCTAAAAGTTATCATTTCACACAAACCCTTGGGTTGTCTATAAAACATTACAATGTTCAAAGCTATGTCCTCACATTCTCAGATATAAAAAGGGACAAAGAAGTAAAAGGATTTGTACTCAATATACAAAAATTATTTACACACATGTTGAAGACATTAAAAAAAAAGTCTTTCAAGACAGTGGCATTTTCTTTAAAGGGGGGGTATTGTTCCATGTGTTACTCCAAAGACCCAGGACTAGCCATTGTGCAGAGACTGAGGGACTGTGGAGAGCTCAGTTCTAAATGGAGCACTTATATCATGCTCACTCTCCCCAAAGCCCAGGGATCATATCAGACAGAAAGCTAGAAAGATCATAAGAGCAGAAGGTAAAAGCTCTTTTACTGCATTTACTGCAAAAACAGCATTTACTGCACATGACAGCATAGTGAATACATGAACTCACAGCCCTGTGACTGCACACACAGGAGCAAACCACCCAAATGCCAGGCATGGAGGGGTCCAGTGGTTTGATTGAAAACGACCTCCCCGTAGGCCCATAGGGAGTGGCACAATTAGGAGGTGTGGTCTTGTTGGAGGAAGTGTGTCACTGAGGGTGGGCTTTGAGGTTTCAGAAGCTCAAGCCAGGCGCAGTGTCACTTTCTTTTCCTGCTGCCTGATGATCCACATGGAGAACTCACAGCTCTTTCTCCAGCAACAATGGGCTAAACCTCTGAACTGTAAGCCAGCTCCAGTGAAATGTTTTCCTTGATAAGAGTTGCCATGGTCATGTGGTGTCTTCACAGTAATAGAACCCTCACTAAGACAGTGAGGGGTTAGCAAACTCATGAAGTTCCAGCCTTAACTAAAGATCTACTGGTGATTGACAACTGCCAAGGAGGGGAAGCCTTCAGTGAGGAGGCCCCTGAGAGGATGCCTATGCTCCAGGAGATCATACATGTAGGCAGCATGAAGTGGACTAGGTGCATCTTCAAAGAGAACACACAGCATTGGAAGGGAAACATGATAGGAAAAAACGGGGAAGGGATTACAGGGGCAAAAATGGGGATGAATCTGATCAAAACATTTACCCTATATGCATGCATGAAGTTCTCAAACAAAACTGAGTGCATCTAAGAAGCAGTTTATTTCATCTATAAGAAGTGAGTGACAAATAACTTATTTTGTTTTCCATGACTGTGGTGGTAAACTCAAACCATTTTTTAAACTCAAGTGAATCTCTGATGAACTAACACATGTAACAAACTTTGCCTGGTGGACAACGAATTTTTAGATTAATGCTTTCTTATTTTTTTTTTAAACAAATGTTTCTCTTTTGGAATGGATCACAGATCTATGTTACTACAGAGTAGGCAAGCAGCACTTTCCTTGTATTTCAAAAGTTCTAAAGAATAACTTGGCACGAGGGAGGGCTGGCTATAGGTTAGGCATTCAGCATGACCTCAGTTGGGGTGTTGATTAGCACACATAAAACATTTTATCCTGCATATAAATGTGCCTTTTACATTGAGCCCACCATTGAAGTTTCTACAAGAGTAACTTCTCAAAGGCCATTTGCTACCACTGAGAACAGAAAGCAACTACATCTCTGATTATTTGCTGGTTAACAGAGAACATGTTGCCCGGTTACTGCTCTTCAACTCTGCCCTGCAGGGATCATTTCCAGGAGTGACCGGAAGAACCAAGTGCACGGCAGTCTTGGCAACCTCTCATCCAGGAAGTCTATAGAGAGATCATGGGCAGTGCTGTTGCTGGCCAGTGGGTATTAATTACCTTTCTCCAAATTCCATTCCCACAGCTGATTTCCTCTTTTCTAAACTGCCTTGTAGAAGGACCGTGTGAGGATCACCCCTCATCGAATTAAGAACTTGTACTCTGGAGGCAGAGGCCCTGGGTTCCTATGCCGTCATTAGCAACAGAGCAACACTGATTTACTCTCAGGCTCCTCATTCCTAAGAGAGGGCAGAGATAAAAATGCTAACACATATCCACATTCACCATCACAGTTCAAAGCTATCTCTATCACAGTCCTCCTGAAACTCTTGCAGTGTCTAGATGGAACTCTAAATGGCCTTTGGACCAGTCCCTGGATTTCTCTTCCTGTGGGAGATTAAAGCTCGTTTTCACTCAGTGAGCAGACTTATCTCCTTCATGGACCAGTGGAGTCTGAGAGGAAGCCAAGACTGAGAAGTCACCAGTTTGGTTCCTCCACCTTTCCAGTTGTTTCTGGTCCTAGATCCTTAGAGTGCAGATCTTACCTCAGCTGGGTTGTGATATTCCTGAAGAAGGGCCACAAAGTCTTCCAGATCCTGAGTTCTGCTCAGCAGTGCTCTGAAACACAGTGCCTTGGAAACAGCAGCGGCTCACCAAATGTCTATGGCCTGACTATTTGGAAAAGGAGCTTTGCAGAGTTTATAATGAGACAAGTTGCATGCTTGGGAAGTAGAGGAATCCCTTGTCAGAACCCTGACTGACCTGCTCACAGCTTATTTTTCTTTTCTTGGTGTCTACCTTTTTGTTTCTTCTTTCTCTCTTTTTCTTTGACTCTCTCTCAGATAAGCTATTGAAAAAATACCGGCTTTTTATCATATTTTAAAATGTAAATGCTCATTAAAAATGAGGCTACTCTGATGGGCTCTCTTCAGCCACACCCATCAGAGTGACTACTATTTCTTTGCAGTGTCTCTCAGGCCAGTTTATTTGTTACATTTTAGTGCTTCACAATGTCCATAAAAACATAGCTATACTAGTCATTTGGAGTTGGCTTTTTTCCACAACAATGCATTGTGAATGGCTTTTCATGTTCATACACACTGCATTCCTTGTTAGTGATGCACAGTATAGAAGTTTCTTCTTATACAACTATTCATTATCATTACCTGAATACCAGTAGTTTCTCAGTTTTGTAGGGAAGCAGAAATTGGTCATAACAGGAAAATATCCAATAACGAACTGACCACTTGCTAAATTAGTCTCCACTTAAATGGGCCCCCTGACTTAATTCCAGCGTCTATCCCCACTCCACCAGCCAATTTTGCTGACTGCAGATGTTATAAACTTCCCACAATACAATGTAAATAAAATGCATTTCAGTTGCGGTGCAAAGTTGCTAATCTTGCAGAAGAAGCAGGATGTTATGAAGCCCTTGGAAGTGATTCTGGACAAGCATTTCATAAGCAAATGAGCGTCTGGCAGTTGCTGGGTCCTCTCACAATGAGAAAACCAACATGATGCTAACTGAGTTCATGCTTCAAAAGGAGACCTGCTCAAATCTCAAAGGAATAGAGGAGGCTCTTAGGAAAATGTACGAAACCTCTATATCTTCTTGCAAATGACCCCAGTATTCTCCTATAAAAGTCAGTATGAAGTGAAGAGTGTCAAATTTTTGGTTACAAAATACCTTTTTTAGGAAAATTGTTCCCCTCTAGATGAACATTTGGTTCATTCTAAAAGACTACAGCACTGTTTAGGTAGAATATATGGTCAATTTTGTTGTATACATTCCTCAAAGATAAATCATGTCTAAAGATAAATAAGATAATCTTTTATTTTTCACAAAACCAGACAACCCTTTTGTTCCCAACTGTATTTTGAGATGCTAGTTCCTGTTTATTAAATTTGCAGTTTTCAACAGTCAGATTATGGCAAGTAGGAGCAACAGACACTGAAAACAGGGCTCCTCCCAGACTAATCAGATTCTCTGCCTCTCTCCAGGAGGCATTTGGAAACAGGATTGGCCACTTTGCAGGAGGAAAGCCTCAGGGTGGATGAACAATTCAGGGGATGGACAGGCCTGCTAGAGGACACAGGCAGTGGACTTCCTCTGGTTCTAATCTGGCACATGGCTATTTGGACCCAATGCCACTAAAAAGAAATTTAAAAAGGTGTAACTTCATTTGCGTCCAATCTGGTAAAGTGAGTTACACTAGTTAAATGTAGTCTCTCAGGATTGATTTTTAACAATTACCTTTTGATTAGTATTTGGATTGTTTCCAGTGATTAATCGCTGCCACCCATGTGGCCACAAACAGCTCTGCACACATATACCTTGGTGCAGCTCTAAAATGTATCTATCAGAGAAATTTCTAGATGTAAAACCCTTGAATCAGGAACAACCCACATTGAACATGTAATAGAAATAACATTGGCTTCACTATTTTTTTTTCTTGTTTTTTTGAGACAGAGTTTCTCTGTGGAGTCCTGGCTGTCCTGGAACTCACTCCGTAGACCAGGCTGGTCTCGAACTCACAGATCCACCTGCATCTGCCTGTCCAGTGTTGAGATTAAAGACATGTGCCACCAAGCCTGGCTGCTATTTAATACTATCTGTATTATCTGAGAATGTGTTTTTCTTTTCCTCCCACACCCTTCCCCATGAGACTATTACTATTTTTGATGAATCTTCTAGCAGATAATATATGGTTATGTACATTGTTTTGATGTATGTGTGTGTGTATGTGTATGTGTTTTATGTCAGTGGTAAACCCTTGACATAAAATAAACTTTTCCCACTGCCTGTTGAGAATCTTTAGACTCTGGAGAGTCTGCATGTTGGATGTAGAGAGAGGTCATTTCTTCGTGGGTATGAGGACTTGAAAATAGAGTTCCCATCCTTCTGCTTACATTCCTCTTTGAAAGTGGTGTGGTTGTTCATTACACAAGATAAAGTGTTCATAGCCAGTGGTGGAAGAGGGGAGATTAGTTTTGCAACCCCCCAGCAGGGATTTCGAGAACCATTAAAGACCAGGACATGTACCCAGCTGTGGTGAAAAGAGACACCCGAACAGAGGTCCATGCACCCGGGTCCTCATCAATGCTGGTTATAACAGCCAAAAGGGAGGAACCTATATCCACTATAAAAACTAAAGTCCACAAGAAAAAAAAAAAGTGGATGCCACCGAGAATCTGATGAATTAACAGATAAACAAAATTGCAGTGTATACATTCAATGGAATAGTATTCTGTCATTAGGGAAGGTTGTGCTGGCACTGAATAGACGAGCCTTAAAAGCCTTACACTGAGAGAAATGAGCCACTTCCAAAAGGAAAGCACACTATGGGAGTATACATCAAGGAAGTATCTAGAATAATCCACTTCATAGAGACAGATCATAGCATGGGGGTGACGCTGGGCTGGGCAGAGTTGGGATTTAACAGGCAGAGTTTGACTGGGGGGAGAAGGAGAGGGGCTGCTGTTGAATGGTGGGAATCATTACACAATAATGTGAATACATGTACTCCCACAGAATGGCAGACTTCGAAATGATTACAACAGTGAATCTTCTTATTTATTTATTTATTGTAATACTTGTCTTTCTTTATTTTATTTTATCTTTTGATGATGCACGGGTCATGGGTCACACCCAGGAGGCATACTATTACCAGGACTATGCTGCACTTTTAGACCCTCATCTCAACAAATTGAGTAAAAACGTGAGTGATTACTGATCTCTTGATGATGTAAATGCTGAAGTGTTTAGGGGCGGAGCATGCTGCCAAGTGCATCAGAAGTGAGGATGAGTTGGTGGAGTGACTGGGGGATGACAGGAGTGCTGGAGAAATGAAGTAAATGCTTGCTGCAGAGCCTGGCCATGTGCTTAGTATGATATCCATTCACTGTAGAGCCTGGTCATGTGCTTAGTATGGTATACTTTCACTGTAGAGCCTGGCCATGTGCTTAGTGTGATATCCTCTCACTGTAGAGCCTGGCCATCTGCTTAGTATGATATCCTCTCACTGTAGAACCTGGCCATGTGCTTAGTATGGTATTCTTTCACTGTAGAACCTGGCCATGTGTTTAGTATGGTATCCTTTCACTGTAGAGCATTGGCCATGTGCTTGGTTTGGTATTCTTCCCATTTACTTATATGTTTAGAAGTTTCTTCCCCACTTGCCTTGTGTGCTAGGAGTAAAATCCAGGGCCTTGCATTTGCTAGGCAAGTTCTCCACTGCTGAGCAACATTTCTAACCCTGAAATTTTTCATAGTTAGCAGTGACCTAAGGAGAAGCGACTTAGACTAAAAACATTGGCAAATGAAAGATCCTTTTTATGACAAATTCAAATTTTGCTCTTGTTAATTATGGGAAATAATTTTGTCATGGCGAGATCTTCCAGCTGAGCTAAGGAAATAGGACCTATTTTTGTTTGTTTTTTAATAACTTTCAGATAAGGACATTTATTAGACAAGAATTGGACAGGTATTGATTCACAACTGACTCCATGATATTAAAAATGAAGTCAATATCACCAAAGTTGATAAGCATCTCTTTGTATACATCAAAGCCATGGGTCATGGTTCAGTTTTTTCTTCCTGGATCTGAGCATGCATGAAAGGAGAGAACCTTGGACTCCTCACAAATGGGAAAGATGGTGCAGAGAGATTGATGTAATGACCAGCAACTTAGGTTCCTTGAGAGATGATGGTCTCCCAACGACTATGAACTCATTGCAGAAAGAAGGTAGATTATAAATAGCAGCCCTTTGGTTCATTAAAAAGTAAACAGAGGAAAGCAGCCTCCATTTTGGAGATCTCTACATTGCAGACATGCAAAGACAACCCTCATTTTGGGTACCTCTACACTGCAGGCATGCGCTGGCAAATATAATTACAGAGGTATGCAATACTGTCCCAACCACATTCCTATAACCTCAGAGAAAACATTTGAAGTTTCATAGGTGCAAACTCAATGCCGAAAGGGCAAGGAGGTGGTGCTGATGAGTCAGGAAAGCAATCCAAATGCAGCTTCCTAGCCTGACTATAGGGGGATCTCAGTCTTACCCAGCTGGCCCACAAAATGTCACACACGTCGGATTCTTTTTCTTGCTTTATTCTCTTACTTGCTTGTCACAAAACAGTTATAGCACAAAGTGATGTTTCTACATATGTACGCATTGTATTACGGAGCAGATCCGAGTAATTAGCGTAGTCATTGCTTTAAACATTTATCATTTCTTGTGATGAGAACAGAAGATATCACTTCCTACACACATAGATAGACATAGATGATATAGATATAGAAGGTATAGATATAAATATCATTTATATCTGAAATTTCAGCCTTCTGAAAATGTTGCATGTGTCAAACAAAACACCTTTATTGGCACACTGAAGTCTTTGGGGCCCCACGTGACCTCTAACATAGATAATGAGGATGGAACAGAAAGCTCTTACAGTGATAGCCTCCAATAGGATTCAACTCTGATTTTGTGTTCACATGCGCAGTCCTGCTTCTCCTTTGTATCTGAAGGAGTTGAGTTGCTGATACTCTCATCATTTTTTATTTATCTGTTTTTCATTTTTGAGACAGGGTCTCACCGTGTAGCCCTGGCTGAGCTGGAACAATCTATGTAGGTCAGGCAGGCCTCAAAATCACAGATATGGCTATCTCTGCCTCCCAAGTGCTGCAATTAGAGGTGTGTACCACTAGTTCCTCTAATCACTTTAAATAGGTACCAAGTCTCTGGCCATTGGAACCTTTGCAAAATTCATACAGTTCATGTCTTGGAAGTTTGCTTTGACATAAGGGTACAGTTCAGTGATAGGTGCGTGTTTAACATGAACGTGGCCATGAGCTTCTTCCTCAGCACCCACAGGAGTCTACTTTGTGTCATGAACATTTTGTACTTCTCCAAAAGATTAATTGAGAACATTTTAATAATTTTGGAGCCCTCAATTTATTTGTACTTAATGATCCCAAGATGTCTGTGTTTTGAACCAAGAAAGGATTTTCCTACAGGACAATAGCTGTCATTTATGGATGCTGCATCTCCATCATTTTCACTCCAGGAACACTCACACATTTAGCTTCTTTAATTCTTGAACACTGTTCTGTACGGATGAGAGAACAGGCTCAGAACTGTGGCGTATCTTGCCAAAGTAGTAGATGTTAGAGCCAAGAATCAAACACGTGTGAGAGTCGGGCTCCACGGCCTACTGCTCTTTAATCCTTCAATACTGCACTGTCTATAATTCTGTGTCTGCATACTGTTGTGGGTCCTGGGACAGGCTATAAACATTACTGTATCCATAATGAACTTGCAGAATTATATTCCTAATAGTGAGCTTCTAACAAAACCCCACCCTGTATGATTATCTATCTTAAAAAGAAACAACCAAAACAACAACCAAAACAAAAAACCTTCCTTAATTTTCTGTAGGAAAATATGCTTTATTACCCACATGATACACAGATGCGTTCTTAGTGTGACATATCCATGCAGCACAGTAGACTACAGAGCAGGGGGAACATTTTTTTTTTTTTTTGGCTTCTTCCTCTTCCCCTCATCCTGCTCTTCTTTCTGTCTTTAGGTCTGTACTATTTGTTTTGTTTCTCCTAGATGTTTTTTTTTTTTTTACACATCTATACACATTATATAACCATGTAAAATGCACATAGCTATTTTCTACAGTAAATGAATTTACAATTCCATCCTGAGATGCCAACAGGCTACAACTTCCCAGAATTTGTTGACCTA
Source organism: Lophiomys imhausi (assembly GCA_907164525.1). Lineage (NCBI taxonomy): Eukaryota > Metazoa > Chordata > Mammalia > Rodentia > Muridae > Lophiomys > Lophiomys imhausi. The sequence goes on from CAJQZJ010033152.1 coordinate 1,656,713, forward strand.
TCTGAAAACTACCACAAGGGCTATTTTTATGTGGGAAGAAAACTGGGGATGAGACAAAGTTAAGACTAGGGTGGGATAGTGATGGAGAGGCAAGGGAAGCTGCAGAGATCCTGAGATAATACTGCAGTGAGTCAGAATAACATGGCCGGCAAAACTGGCTGCACAATAATGTCACCTGGGGGAAATTTAAAAGCCCTGATGTCCCGGGCCCCCTGATAATCCTGTATAGTAGTATTGCTAGGACTGAGACTGGGTATCAATTTTGTTTAACAGCTCTCCAAGTGATTCTAATGTGAGCTATATAATCATGGTGTCCCACTGGGTCTGGGCTCAGGCTCCAGCTCTGCCAGGTAAGTAGCCACCAGCTCTTCGTAAAGTTCACTAGTGTTCCTGTGCCTAGTCTGCTCTTCCTAGGATTGGCGTGAGGTTGACCCAAATCGATGCCCCCAGGAAAATATGTGGAACTGTCCTGGACACCTTGAGTTCAATTTAAATGTTACGTCTCTCCTGCTTTCACTTTCTCCTCCATGGAGCCTAGCAAAGAATGTGGCTTCTTAGTTCCTGGCTCTTACCATTTGGTCAGAAGGTGCAGGATTCTTCTGCATAGGGCTGCCTCTCCAAGCTCTGCCTGCCCTCAGCAATCTTCCATGTGAATCCAGACACTGGGCACTATCATGGGAAGTTGACATGGCAGGGACAGAGGTTGGTCTTCTAGGGAAATGGGTTTCCCAAGCATAAAAGTACTCTTTTATAGGTAAGATTTCATTTTTTTCAAGCCTACAAGGGCAGATAGATGGGAAATGTTTAATTAAACTGTTCAATTATTTAAAAATCACTAGCAAGGCTCTATGCAAATTTTATGGTAGTAAACTAATAATCTGAATAGTTTTATATTAATATTATTCCTGGGTTTTTGTTTGTTTCTTTTTCTGTTTTGTTATTGTCATTTTGCTGTGTTTGGTTTTTGCCTGTCCATTTTTTTTGTTTTGTTTGTTTGTTTGTGGCTCCTCTGTTCAAGTTTAGGACTAAATCTTAAGATTAAAGATCTTTTAATCTAACATGCATAACAAAATGAAGGCCTTGCTTCAGTAGTAAATGATGCTAACAAAATACAACACCATAGCAATAACTAAATCTCTAACAATAAGGTGCATCCTTTCAGTAGCATTAGACTTAGTCTCACAATATAGAGAGATGGTCATCATGACCAGGACACAGCAGCATATGTCTATAAAATCTCAGTACTTGGGAAGCCAAAACAGGAAGATTCTGACTTTGAGGCCAACCTGGGCTGTATAACCAACCCCTGTCAAAATATAAAAGACAGAGGAAAGAGAGGAAAGGAAAGAAAGATGGGGAGGGGAGGAATGGAAGAAAGAGAAAGGGAGGGAGGAAGGAGAGAGAGCTATAGAGATGATAGATAGATAGATAGATAGATAGATAGATAAGATAGATAGATAGATTAGATTAGATAGATAAATAGATAGATAGATAGAAGATGGATAGATGGATA
>CAJQZJ010033152.1:1658235-1718443 GCA_907164525.1 Lophiomys imhausi
TAGAAGATGGATAGATGGATAGATAGTTAGATAGATAGATAGATAGAAGATGGATAGATAGATAGTTAGATAGATAGATAGATAGAAGATGGATAGATAGATAGATAGTTAGATAGATAGATAGCAAGACAGAGAGAGAGAGAGAGAGAGAGAGAGAGAACAAGCTGGTGCCCACTGCAGATGGGTCAGAAGTGAGAAGCACCCAGATGTTGGAGGTATTCTAATTTTGCTTTCTCCTAGCTGAGTTCACTCACCACTGCTAACACAAGGACTCCAGGATTTTAAGCCTTACAAGCTTGAAATAAAAGTAGTACTAAAAATAAAAATTATTCTGGAGAAATATGGCCATGGGGGTGAGGTTATAATAATGTTACTTACATAAATAGATCATTTTATTGGGCTGGTTAATGATTCCCATGTGTCCTTCAGAAATGCTCTGTAGTCTTCAATGACGGCCACCTCAGCAATTAGAGAAGAGAAAGTGACGGACTCAAGGCTTCTTCATCAATGAGCTCAGCTGATAAGCCAATAGAGGGCTCAGTGGGCATTACTGACCCTCGCAGGAAAGCTTCCAGCGTGAAGACTGAAGAAGCATGGCACAGATACACAGCAGTATAATTCAAGCTACTAAAATAAGCTCAGCGAGCTTGCCTCATCTCTGAACACTGCATACATTTAAGAGCTATTTTGACAGGGGAGCATGGAAGCTTTTTAAGAATTTAATTTTTCAAACTCTGTTCTTCTAACAGCATCACCCCGTGTCTGTGTTGGCTCCTAGTGAGATCATTATTAAGTGAATTGAATTATTGTTCTGTTCAAATGACCTGTGCATTCAACAATGTGTGCCGGGCTCCAGAAAGAAGTGTTTTATGTATTATTGGGAGATGGCCATCTGTGGCACATACCAGGCCTCCCAACATGCAGAAATGCTGCGAGATAGTTTATGTTCGGTTTTATCTGTGATCTGAATTCCATTTGTAAGCTTTTTTCAGCCCCTTGTCAACACTGTTCACTATAGCAACACTGAAAATGGCCAGAAATGAACAGATTTATCAAAGCTCTGTGAGCTTGGACTGTATGTTTCAATTATTGTATATTGGATTTCTATCATATATTTTAAAATTCTGCCCATAAAAATAGTAACAATGTCATAAAAATGGAAACAGTTTGCTTTGATCAACTTCCAATTATTATAAGTTACAAAATGAACAAGCTAGATTTCATGACTTTTATTAGATAACGGGTCTCACATTATATATGTATATTTTAAATATAACATTATCTGTGGATGCCAAGAAATGTGGATTAATTTTTTTCAAGTCTGAAAAACATTCCTCTTTCCTTTCCTGCATATGTAATGGAACAGCATGGCAATGTGTAAAATTAAATTTTAAAATTGTAGAATATAATTAAACCATACCCTTCCAACCTTTCTCTATCTTTTAAAAAGTAAACTTTTGATAATACTAGGGACATGTTGGACCAAATACATGTTTTTATGTAAAGCAGATATACTCAGTCATCTCTATCACAGAATTAAAAGATTTTTAGATGTCTTTTGTTTCATGGCTTTCTTGTTTCACAACTTGTTTGCTGATATTTAGTATCTCTTCTGTCACGAAGTATTAAATTTTCAAGTGGAATATAACTTTTACAAGTAAGATTTCCTTCCTACCCTCCTTCCTTCTCTCTATCCTTTCTACTGTACACAAATATGTTTACGTTGAACACATGGCCTTATAACTGAAATGAATGCAGGTTTTAATTTCATTTGTGGGAGGGGATATTTGTTAGAGAAGACTGACTCATGTCAAACAGACACATGGGGAGGTTAGTGACCGTCACAGAAGGTCCCCGGAGTCACCTTGATAAAGAAGGTGGGAATGGTGGTGGCATGAGGCCACCATTGACGCCTAGCATCCTCTTGAGGGCTGAGGGCTGAAGACTTTCTCTGCAGAGCCCCTAACTGCTCGGCAGGCATTGGGTCATTTGCTTTTAGAAACAGCCCCGTGAAGGCAAGCAATTTCATCTTCACACAAGAAAGCAGAAGCTTCCGAACCAGAGATTTGCCCAAAGTCACTTGTTAAAAAGATTTACTTTAGATCCGTGTGAACTTCTGATATTGGGAAGGGTGGAACAGGTGGGAACTCTTCCAGATAGCTTCCAGGGGGCCAGGAAGTCAAGCCACACACAAGCCCCTCCCATAGACGGCTGTGGCAAGCCCTGCTCCTGAGCTAAAAAAAACACCCAACTGGGTAACCACTTTTCCTAGAATTAGCTATGGTCCATAGCTGCTTAAGTCCCTGTATCTTCTCCCACCTGCTGCATTCTAGTGTATTTTACTTCTTCAGGTAGGAATATTTTCATCCTATTGCTTGATAATTCATACAATGGCACGGTTCCTGTTGTTTTGGGACACACTTGCAACATACACAACGGAGTGTCTCCATCCTAAATTCTGGGGTTTTGCTGTTGTTCTTTGGGGATTCCCCAGTAGGACTGAACTTGGTGCCTACCCAAAGAGGTTAGCTTGCAACCCACAATCGCCAGAAATAGAGGGCTCTGGACAGCAAGGGGCAGCATTATACTTAGCATTGTGGGGTTCAGACTGGAGCATTTGGAAAGCATTGGTTGGGCAGAAGTGAGGGGAGAACGGGAGCTATGCTCCAAGATGCAGGGTTCATGATGGTACAGAGCCTATGAGCCGCAGGGCTACGGAGCTCATGGCAAGAACAGCTTAGGGTTTTTATTTTGTTTTGTTTTGCTTGGCAGCTTCCATTTTAGTCATCATATGTATCTCTGTACTTCATCTTAGGGTGACCTTAGTGTGACCCTGACTTTCTGCAACATTAAGAGCCAGACAGTCCTTATGGGGTCTCTCAATCAACATAACTTCCCATGGCTTCTCTCTCCCTGTCTCATCCACTATCCTTGGTGTATTTGATCATAATGGGGATGCTGCTTAGGGCTCCTTCCTTTGCTAGTGACAGACATCCAACTAAAAAACTTGAGGGTTGGTGGGGTAGATAGAGCACAGTGATTAAGAGAGGAGTGGGGAATAGAAAGATGCTGACAGAGGCCACAGAACTGAAGAAATCCTTGCACAACCGGAATAGCCCCAAGCTTTGCTTACAGGGAGCGGAGTCCTGTCTGTGGCCTGTGCTGTTCCTGTGTCCATCCCTCCTATTGCTTTTTAGCCTTTTCCTTCAAACACGTGCTCTCCTGGTGGAAGGAAGGTGTGTCTGACAGTAGCTATTAAAGACTCTGTTCACCCTGTAGCCATATCAAGGGACAGCTCCCCCCACTAATAAAATTAGAAATTTCCCAAGGTAGAACTCTGATTGGCTAGGTTTTGGTCATGTGCCAAAGGGATATTTGTCAAGGGAATAAGGTCACTTACTTACCTTTGAGGTCCTGGAGTGCATACTAATATTCTAAACTGGTCTGGGGTAGGGGAAAAGTAGCTCCCTAAAATAAAATAAAAGCTGCATGCATGACGAGAGGTAAAGTTATACAACTCTATCATTTACAAAGAAGTAGATAAGCGAATGGGGCTCTGTGTGTCTAATTTCCCAGGGTTGTAGGAGGTGCAACTCTCTTCCACAGGCCTCCATCGCTCTCAGGCCATTGTCTGATCACAGGGCACTAGAATTAGAATACTTTGCCTTAGGCCATTTAATCACTTCTGTGTGGCAGTCATCCTCAACACTGTCCCTATCAGCTTAAAATAACTCAAAAACTTTGCAAAATGCCATTGGAGGCTTTCTTGCCTTTGTAGCATGAACCCTTACTTTATGATCCCTAGACCAGGAATGTCAGCGCCACCTGCAAATTTGTTAGAAGTTTGAGTTATTAGCCCTTGTCCTGTACATGCTGATATCAGAAACTAGGGATGGAGCCCATCAAACCTGTCATGTGGAGCTATGAAAGAAAGACAGGAAGGAGGAAAAGAGGGAAAAGAGGAGAGAAAAAAGAAAGGAGAGAGAGAGAACCAGTCTTCAGGCATACCTGATATAGTTTAGAGCCTTTAGTTTAAGCCACTTTTCCACAGGTTTTCAACAGCTCCTGCTTAGATGACTTCTTTGAAGCATACATAAATGAAGACTGTTGGCCAGTCATCACCACCTGCCTTTCAACTGGCCTCTTGCAAGTTGCTATTATGCATCCATCTATTGTTACCTGGACCACTCAAACAAGCCCGGGATAGAACTGGAAAGGCAAAAGGAGGATGGGTACGACTATGTTATACCATTGTTCTCTCATTAGATTAACTCACAGCACTATACTATTACAACAAGCATGACAGCCAATTAGATGGTACCATAGGTCTCCTCTGTTATACATAATTTCTGGGTGTGTCTTTGAGAGTGTTTCGAATGACATCAATGGTGAATTCAGAAGAGTAGGCGGTCCTTGGCTTGAATGAACACCAGCTGATCTGTTGAGGACCTGAATAGGTTCAAAGGTAGAAGAAAGAGGTATTCCAACCCTTAGCTTTCTGTTTGCTTGTGTGGTCTCAGCACGGCTCTTCTACTGGACTAGAAATGAACTGGGATTCACACACACATTTATATCTAATCTATGTTTTTTGATCTACGTACCATCTATCTGTCTGTATCTCCTATTGATTCTGTTCCTCTGGGGATCCCTACCTACCACGATGAGGATGTGTACCTTCATATATGGGCATAAATGCACCCGAGTGTGTATGTATTTGGCGAGTGGGGTGGCTAATTTTCATTGTCTCCTTGATTTAGAATCACCTAGGAGACACAAACTGAGTACCCTTGTTTCCAGGGAGGTTTTGCTTCAGAGGGAAGATTCCCCCTGAATTTGGGGAGCACCATCCCCTGGACTGGACTCCAGGACTGAATACAAAGGGGAAGGAAGAAGGAAAGTTGAGCACCAGCATGTGGCTCTCTTCCTAACTGCCAGCACAGTCTGACACTGCCATGCCCTCCTTAACGATGGGCCTTACCCTCAAACTGAGTTAAAATAGACCCTTCCTCCTCTGCCCTTGTTCTCTTTTGTGAGATATTTTGCGACATTAACAAGAAAAGCAGTAGCTAATACTCGGACACTTCTTTGTTTCAGCTTTACTCCCTTCCCGTGGCCCCAGAGATTTCAGCAGTGACTCTTGGAGGAAACTTGTCCTCCCTGCATATCCAAGGGGACTTGAAGAAACCTCAGAAGATTAGAGAGGAAAATTGCATCCCCAAGTGCTTTCTTGCCTTGTTTTCCTTTCTGCATAGCTAGAAATCTGAGATCATGTTTTTTCCACACAGAGTATATCATGGAATATATAGTGTGCACACAAGTTATACACACACCATATGTGAGAGATCACCTAGCGCCCCATAACCTCTGCTCCAAACCCTCAGTGTCAGTTCCTTAGCCATTCATTCACAAATAGTTATTTTCTCTATGTATCTAAAAATCCTTAATATTAAAGTGAGCCTCTTGCCTTTCCACTGAAAGCAAGTATGTTTAGGTTTCAAAGAGCTTTATATTTATAACATGAAGTCACCCAATATATGTAATATAGATGCATGTTGCAGTAGTGTAAAATTATTCAAAAGCCACAGGTCATTAATTTTTATTGCATTCATTTTCTCTCTCTCTCTCTCTCTCTCTCTCTCTCGTGAGTGTGCGTGTGTGTGTGTGTGTGTGTGTGTGTGTGTGTGTGCACGCTTCATGTCATGCAAATGGAAGCCAGAGAACAGTTTGTGGGGGTCACTTCTCTCCTTCTACCATGTGGATTCCAGGAGGATTGAATTCAGGCTGTCAAACGTGGTGGCAAGTGTTTTCATCTGATGTGTCATTTCTGCAGCATTAGATATTATTATTCTTCATAATCATCACCATCATTTATTATTATTATTATTATTATATTACAATATATTTGAAAACAAGTTAGCTTTAATTCTTGCTCATAGAATCTTCTGGCTGCAGAGCCCCTTGTCTGGCCACCTAATCTAAAGCTTCACCTTTACACCGAAACTGCTGCCACCAGGAGGGAATTCTCATCCCAAAGTAAAAGTATTTGCAAGCAACGATTCACAACAGAAGTGCCACCTCAGCCTTATTGGTGCAATTGCAAAGTGCTAATTTAATTTAATTACACTATAATTTAATATCTTTTGTGTTTCTCTGTCGGTACATTGAGGACAGTCCTGGAGTGGTGGCACGGTCTCTGGCATATCGGTCACTAGTAGATGTGTTTTCTGTTCCTAAGCACTAGCTAGGAGTAGTTCGGTTTTTTTTTTTGTTTTGTTTTTTGTTTTTTGTTGTTTTTTTGTTTTTCCCCTTAACCTCTGAAACATTTAGCTCATGTTAAATTTTTACATGAGATAGCAGCATTCTTTTTCAAGTCGCCAATTTGCATTTTTATAAACAGAATAGGACATTCCAGAGAACAATTTAATACTTATTTGCAAGACCAGTGATTCAAAAGTTCTTCTTTATAATAGGAATTAAAAAATAGCAGCTTTCCCTTCTTTGGTTGTATCCCCAGTCCTCAGCCCAGACCCTAAAAACTGCCTAGAAATCTGTTGTCTTGGCTTCTTCAGAAATTCAGGGAGTAAAAGACAGATAGGACTTATGCCAGATTTCACTTTGTAGTGAATTATTTAAAATTGTTTAAAAGGATAAATATGCTGGAAAATAAATGTGACAGACTGTTAAAAATCGCCCGAGGCAATTTTTAGAACTCTTAAGATTTCCACTCTACTACCTTGGGTAAGGAAAAATGGCAAAGCCAATAACAAAGGAAAATGAGAAAAGAACTTAACTTGTTAAGGGGGGCTGAGTTTGAGTTGATAGTAAGTAGGCTCTGTGGTGAGCCACCTTCAGCACCAATGTACTCTATCTCCCAGATGTTAGGGGGCTCCCACCTCCAGCTCACAGCTGAGTTCCCTCTCCAGAAGCAGCTCTCAGCTCTTTAGCCAAAATGAACTGTCTTGCCCAGAGTTAAAGCCCCTTCCTCAGAGGTAACCCACATCCAGCTATTTGCTCATGAAGGGTATCCTGTCCTACCTGGCTTCATCATTTTAGGAACTGCTTTGAGAAGCTGTGCACTTTCAGTCATCCAATAGGACTGGCTGAGGGAGCAGAGCTTAGTACCTCCTTCTACCCAGTGGCTCCTTCCCCACCAACTATTAAGAACTGTTTTTCAAAGCACACTTCAATAAACTTCCTGTAGTCAAATCATCAGCATCTCAGTCCATTCTTGGGGTTGGGGCTAATATCATGCATAGACTGCCTAGGCACCAAGCAGACAGGACCAAATGAAGGAGGTAAATAAGTTGAAGTTATTTTCACGTATACATTTTTTAATTGAAAAAAATTTTCATACAATATATTGTATGATCTTATTGTGGTAGGAATAAATATGAGCACTACACTCAATACATTTTAAGGAAATGGTAAATTATTGGTTAACTATGGGTACAGTTTTATACAACATACTTCTAGAACATATTACATAACCTAAACTGAACCTTTATGTCTGTATATTGATAGCATTTCTCCTCCCCAAGCCCCAGATAATTACCATCTGATCTTTGATTTTATGGGTGTGGTTACTTTAAGTACTTCATAAAGGCCAGAATCATGTGGTACATGTCTTTCTGTGTTCTCATGTCAGCATAATGTCCCCAAGTGTATTCATGCTGTTATGTGTGGCAGAATGTCCTTCATTTTAAAAGGCTGTATAAAACAGTCCTGGAAGCAAAGGTCCAAAAATCCCAGCTGCTCTGAAGGCTGAAGCAATAGGGTTACAAGTTCAAAACCAGACAGGGCAGTTTGGTGAGACACCGAATCAAAGCAATAAGCAAAATAAATACACAAATAAATAAAAGTAAAGTAAAATTAAATGGCTGGAGAGCTCAGTGTTAGATGTCTTGTGTAAAGTACAAGAATCTGAGGCCATCCTCAGAACAGAAGCTAAGCAAATCAACAAGGTCTGTCATATGTATACACACAAACTGAAGCAGGTATACTTTCTTTTTTTTTTTTTGGTTTTTCAAGACAGGGTTTCTCTGTGTAACAGCCTGGCTGTCCTGGACTCACTTTGTAGACCAGGCTGGCCTCGAACTCACAGAAATCCACCTGCCTCTGCCTCCTGATTGCTGGGATTAAAGGCGTGCGCCACCAACACCCGGCAGGTATACTTTCTTTATACATTCATCTGTTGATTGCGTTCATATTTAGGAACTGGCCCCACCCACACCCATCTCTTATTTATACCAGATGGTGCTCCCGTAAACACAAGAGTGCTGATAACCTCTCTGAAATATTGTTTCCAGTATCATGGATAACTCCTCAGATTGTCACCATGCTGTTATCTCCAGTCCTTGCTGTCCCACCAACTGTAAGCAAGCACACCCATTTCCAGGCTACTTCTTCCCTGTAAGTCCATCTTCATAGAAAACAAAATTCCTGTAGGTTCTGATTCTTAGTTTGCGCCTCTTTTAAGGCTGCTTTGTATATGAAAGTATATAACACCAATGCAAATTAGTCACACATCTATAACATTAGTTTCTGATTGAAATTCCCTGTGAATAGTCCAATTTGTTTATAATATAACCTGCTAGTATTATTCAGATGGCTTTCAGTTTTGATGATAATGAGCTCATTTTCAAAAACTTCACAGATAATAAGATCATGTGATTTCAAGAGCTTAAAAGTGAGTTATTGACCCAGCGTGCACCTCATCTGATAGTTATCCATAAGCAACTGGAGTTACATACAATTAGCTCCTCATGAAATCTATTAAAACTGTACTTTTTGTTTTTTTAATTGCCTAACGGGATAGGTCACACTCCTCTGTGTGATGATTATGTGCACTGTGATCAAGATATGCAGCTCCGTTTTCATAGATAATGTAGAAGGAACTGTATGGGCTTCATTTAGAGGCAAGAGGCTGAATGTAGAGTCGCTCGTCTCCACATTTCTTCCTCGTTAACACTTGTCCCAGGGCAACTTGAGTTACCCCAGAGTTCTACTGTTACCTCTGCCAGGCAGCAGCCAACATAGCTGCCCAGCAGGAATAGCGGGGATGCCAACACTGATGCCCAAAGCGTGCAGTTGATACGATGGTTTCCGAGAATAATTTTCTTTTCTTTTTTTATGTTTATTCATTACTTTCACAAACCCCGCTGTTCCAGGTTGCTCACTGCTCATTGCTCTCCTGCAGGCATAGGTTTGTGGACCCCCCAAAATAACTAATCATTCCAGTTTTTACAAATGTTGAAGAAACAGACATTTCCTAGACCCCCTTGTTATTTCAAGTCTGGGGCCTCCAAATTCTGTCGTGTTTCTTGTATAATACAGCACCTCTCAGCCGTGACCGACCACATGTACTAGAATGTTGCAGAGAAAATGCACCGAGTGGAAAATGAATCCACACAGCCTCTCTGTGTCTTTCTGTAATTTGATATTAAAATAGTGATTTAACATTTTAATGTGGCATAGTTGACAATGCAGGTTTGTGCAGTGAAAAGATAATTGCTATAACATTTTAAAATATTTCATTACCACACTTTTTAATAATAAAAAACAGTAAAATGCGTATGCATTTTAGACTCAGCCTAAACTTTAATAATCATTCTCATTCAAATGACAGGATGTTGAACACTTGAATGTCACATGTATACCTATGAATGATTTGGGGAAACTATGAAATTATATTAACTCTGAAGAATATAGTTTAGTATATGAGGGAGAAAAAACCTCTACTGATTTCACAGGAGAAATATTTATTGGGATATCACATTACCTTTCTTTGTAGCATAATGGTCTCAGAGGGAACAAGTGAGATTGTTTTGATGGTGAATTTATTACATACTCTTTTTTAAGGGACTGGGCCTGAGGGATCTTGTTGAAAAGGGTTTTGTGATCCCTGAAGCTATGAAGAACTTTGGCCTCTCCCAGACAGGGTCTCCAGAGTGGATCAATGTCCTTGGAGAATCAAAACAGATACTGCCCAGGGGAGAAGCAAATGTTTCAAGTCTGTGTCAACTCACCAAAAAAAGAGAGCCGACAGCACATAATTCTCTACTGTCAAAAATGCAACATCTCCTTTAAGAACATACCCCAAAGCATTCTTTGTTTCCTCTCTCAAATCCAAACTGCCGTTGAATGTCTGGGCTGGAATCCCCATTCTGTCATTTTCTAGTCATTTACCCTCTACCCTCCCGAGGCAGTGTTCTCAATTTGCAAATAGGAATTGGTCCACAAGTTGCTGCAAGGACTCACCAGGTAACATGGCACTCACAGATGTCAGACATCATTGTTATTGTTTTAATAACCTTTAACCAGCTGAGCTTTATCTCGGTGTCCCATGGAGGGATCATAATGGCACGGCTCCTGAAACTTAAACTCCAGGTTCACCTGGCCACCTAAGAAGAGGGTCAGTGTGAATCCAGAGATGTGCTCTGTGTCTTATAAGCTACTGTGTGCCCTGAAGATGAAAATGAAGGGGAGTCAGTTTGTGCCGTTGTTCCCAGGACAGCACAGAACATTCCAGGGCCTTGCGTCTCATTAGATTACTAGCCTAGGCCTCAGGGAAGCCATAGGTTCTGGACAGGCACAATCCCTATAAGTTGCCTAAGAAGAAAATGCTGATCTTTCAATTGCATTTCCAGGAATCTGTCTGGCCCCTTGCCTCTGTGGCTCTCTTCTACCAATTTGTCCCCATCTGTAAGGTAAGTCTCATCCAGGTCTAGAGCCAATCTGGTTCTTATTCAGAGGGAACCAAGAAGAAATCAGCCATGCTGGTGATTCTGCATCAAGACAACCCAAAGGGACCCTCCTTAGATCATTAATGCCAGTTACAATGCTAGTAAAATTAATGCTAAGAACTAGTATTAAAAATTTTTTTGTAGCCAAAGCATTTTCTCACAAATCTCCAAAAAAAACCCTATTATGCAGTAGCATTATTATTATTATCCTCCCTCATAAACATGGAAACTGCCGCAGAAGAAAGCCAACCAACCCAGCCTAATTCGTATGGGTAGTAGGAGACAGGAGAGAGAGCTTGGCATGGAACTGTTAGGAAGGGAGATTTGGTTCTCGTCAGAGTCATACTGGAAGGACCTGGAGCCCAGATTTGGGACATCCAATGAAGAAGCAGTCTTGGAGAGTTAAGTCCTCGTGGGCAATGAAGGGAACCCAGCCAGAAACCTAGCCCCTGAAACCTTCCAAGAAGGGTGAAGATAGCTGAGACCCCAGATAAAGCCAGACGACATTCCACATGCCTTCAAGCTTGTGCAGTATCACTGATATCAGGCTTACAGCACAAAAAACCTCAATAACTAGACATTTTCCAATCTAATGTGTAAGCTACTGAAATGTCAAGACTTCCATGGTATTATTGGATAGGTAAATTAAAATTAGCTGCATATTAAAGTGCACCAAAAAACAGTGAGAGAGTTAAGGCACTCATTGGTCATGAAAACAAGTATGTGATGAATAGGTTTAAACATACACTCACACACATGCACACACATGTGCATGTGCATGCGCACGCACACACACACTCCATTATCAAAATAGAACGTTAGATATTTTGGGAGGCACCAGATTCTTAACTACCATGCATGTCTCATGGTCAAGGTCATCTCTGACAAGAGACAAAGGGTCTTGCCTAAACACACAAAGACAGTCTGCAATGCGCTCATACACATCTTTAAGAAGAAAAAGTGTAAGTCTAGTTGGTTCAAGCAGGAAGAGTACAAGAAGGCATGAGAGTAGGATTGACAGTAGAGTGGTTACATCAGAAACCATCAGGGAAAATGTTTTCAGACCGTGTTCACCAAAAAAAGTAGATTGTGTATGAAACCAAGAATAAATATACGATCAACAACAATAAAAGTTCTAGAATAGCTGCTTACTGGGCTGTTTGGTCTGCCTGTGTCTGTCTGAATGGTGTCCATTGTACTTATGGTATTTTAAAGATATATGAAAATATCCTGAATATGTAGATGAGCCTTGCATATTCAACAAGAGAGGATGCTCCTTCAATAGGCAACAGGTTAAAGGGCATGCATAGACAATAAGCTGAGAAAATTTACACAACCCATCAACATAGGGAAAGACATTTGCCTTCAAGTTGGCTTGCAGTTTTCAAATATTGAGACATTCTCTTTCTCATATTATATTGACAAATGCTGAGCATGCTAACACTCATTAGTGGTGATCTTTTGGGGTGTAAAATGACATAGTCTTTCTTAGAAGTAGAGAATTGATGCTGTGTATCAGAACTGTAAGTATTCTTTTTGCTCAGCAATTTTTCTTATAAGAATCTACCATAGGAAAAAGCCAAGGCTCACAATTTTCTCCCCCAGATAGTATCATTGAACATCCAGTTCAGGGGCTGCAGAGATGGCTTAGCAGTTAAGAGCGTTTGTTGCTCTTGCAGAGAACTAGGCTTATTCCCCAGCACCCACACAGTGGCTCACAACTGTCTGTAACTCCAACTCCAAGGGCTCTGACGCCCTCTTCTGACCTCATTGGCCATCACATATCCTTGCCATTGCATGCATACACGAAGGCAAACTCTCGAAGTCCTTGAAAAAGCAGTATGCAATTCATAGAAGTTGAAGTAAATGCATGGTTCAAGGTAATTGCAAACTAGCTCGGGCCTTTGTACACTTAGCATTAGGGTAGACTCAGTTTTATATAGTCATGCATCACTTAGGGACAAGAGAGGTTCTGAAAGGTGTGTCAGTGTTATGCTATTTGGTCACTGTATGAAACCATAGTGTACTTACAACAACCTAGTTTGTGTAGTCACCAGTTTCACCAGTAGATTGGGTGAAACATGTAGTCATATATATATGGTCCTTTTTTTTTTTTTAAAGATTATTTATTGTGTATACAGTGTTCTGCCTGCATGTACACATTCACTCCAGAAGAGGGTACCAGATCTCATCGTAGATGGTTGTGAGCCACCATGTGGTTGCTGGGAATTGAACTCAGGACCTTTGGAAGAACAGCCAGTGTCCTTAACCTCTGAGCCATCTCTCCAGCAAGCCCACTGACTTGATTTTTGCATGGCGGTTGGTTCACTCTGTATGAATGGAACCCAACCTGAATCATAGCTGGTGGATCCTATAGTTGCTTATGCTCACATGAAGTCTCCAATACTATGGATATCAAGAACGGATGACTGTTTACAAATTAGGTGTTATTTACTACACTGAGACATTCAGACTCACCCACAGGTTAGCCCAGTTGCACACTTATGATAAGGCCCCAAAAAAGAGCATGAAAGATGAACATAAATGCAAATCTCACATGTGTATCTTTTTTCCTAGACCCAGATCCTTTAAACATTGACTAATGCCTTCCACAGGCTGTGACCAGTAGAGCAGACAGTGATTCCTGGTTGTTCCTTTTTAGTCCTGGAGTGACCCAGCAAGGGCGCCTTCGGGAATTCTTTCTGAATGTTGAAACTCTATGGTCCAAAGCAACTTTCTCTGACCTTAAGACTGAAAAGTCTTATCTGCCACAGGGTTTAATATGGGTAAGGAGAGAGATGAGGTTGTCTCTGTGTCTAGAATATAGTTAGCACTGAGAGCAAGGCCATGCTGTTCTAGTGTTGATCCGTCCTTGACTGTCCTATAAACTGTTCAAACAATCCCTTTATAGTTTCCTACTAGGGCTCCATAAGGATTGCCTCCTCACTTGAATGTTGTAAACGAGACATGCATAGTGACAGCATTGCATAAGGAAAAGTACTGTCCTTGGGCTTCTAAGCTCCGAAGTATAATCTTCAGTCCCCAGTGTCTGAGCTCGTGGTTGATTAATTCATATCAAACTTTCATTCTTTCAACAGTTTTCTCCTTTTCATTCCAAATCCATATCTCAAGGACAATATACAGAAATTAATTTTTGAGGTAGAATGGGAGAAATCGTGTTATATTCCTTCAGAGAATTCATGTGGAGCTAAATGTAATATTTCCCAGGTGTCTTTGCTTGGGTTTGTCCATGATATTTTTATTTTAATCTTTGATCTGTACTTTTTGAGAAACTATTTTAATTTGGAATTTTGAATGATTTCATAGTAATGTTTAATAAAGGGGGAAAGTTTCTGGGATGTAGAGAAAGTTTATTTGACTTGGATGACTGTTGTTGAACGGGCTAGATTTGGAGCTATCAGACATGTCTGCTTTGCAACGACTGATTCACAGTTCTAGAGAAACAATATAGTTAAATTTTTTATAACAAATCTTTGATTTGCCGCACACTTAAGAACTCATATGAAGTTCTGATGAATCTAAAATAATTTTGGAAAACTATTTGACACGCCAGGCTCTCATTCTGATAGCTTTGGCAGTGAATTCATTTTGTGACTGTTGATAGCTTGTTTACCACCTTAAGAACCCTCAGGGCATTCAGGGAGAGTTAAGTGAAAGGATGAATACAAACTTAATTGTAAACCGGAGAAGTGGCTTCATTTTCTAATCTTTATAATAGCCCAACTACTGCAAATTTTTATGTTTCCCTCCAACTTTGCCTCAGTCACTTCAAAACCCTCTCTGTGTAATCTCCCTCTCCTGTTGCTCCAGTCCTATTCTCTCTCATCTTCACCCCCCCCCCCCCGTCTTTCAGATTGAGTAGTCTCTCATTTTATCAAAAGATTCATTTCCTCCTCTAAGGGCTGTCCCTTGGCCATCACAACAACCTCAGAAGCGGCCAGTGTCAGTGATGACAGAAATTTATCTTTTGCTCTGCCTCTCAGGTGGTCCACTCTTCTCTGTAGAAATACCTTCTATTTGAATGGAGAGTTTCCTTAGGCTTTCTTGCTAATTTGTTATCAGTAGCATCTTTGCCATTGGTGGGAGAGGTGCAGTCGGCATTAACATTCCAGGTTCCTGCTTTTGAAAGATGCCCAGAGGACTGACTCGCTTACACTGCCCACCGAGCCAGCAAAGAATGGTGATAAGCCATCTCTCATGTGGAATGTACTCTTGCCCATAGTAACACATTTGAGAACAGGTAATGTGTAATCACAGGATAGTGTTCCTCTTTGGGGGGTGGCTTTCCACACACCTCCCTGGCTCTCCTGAGTTCTGACATGACAAGAACCCCAACCAATTTCAGAAAGTGGCTGACTCTGTCTTTTGACATGAGTAATT
Source organism: Lophiomys imhausi (assembly GCA_907164525.1). Lineage (NCBI taxonomy): Eukaryota > Metazoa > Chordata > Mammalia > Rodentia > Muridae > Lophiomys > Lophiomys imhausi. Next base: position 1,673,379 of record CAJQZJ010033152.1, read on the forward strand.
CCAATCTACAGGTTTAAAGTAAGGTTATTTATGCATCAACGCTTACATGTTCCAATTAAGAGAATTCCTTTCAAGTATTTTTGACTACAGTCTCTTCTTCTCCAAATCATAACAGCTGTGGATTACATAGTTACCATGTGCCAGACTCTATGCCAAGTAGGTTACATATGTATCTTGACCAAAATCGTACAATTTGTACAATCCTTATTTTATGGTTGAAGAAAATTGTTGTGGGAGAAGTTAAGAATTAACCCCTAGAAAGTAAAATGTAATGACAAACTCAGATTCAAACCCAAGCCCGCCTTTGTCAATGCAACTAGAGACCTTTCCTCAACCCAAGTGGGGTATCCCACACAACAACAAAACATTTCCTTCCTCTATAAGTAACTTTCCCACCTTCTGAGTTCTAGTCATGAAAAATGAAGACTTATGTAACTAAATTGTTTTATGCCAAAGTATCAATGACTTTTATCCAGAAAAGAAGAATTTATGAGGAACTTATCTTGAAGAGCTGTCTAAGCTCTTCTTTTTTACTTATTCCAAGCCATCGAAAGTTCCTGTACCCCCAAACACACACACACACACACACACACACACACACACACACACACACATATACACACACTCTGCTGAAAAATAAGAGGTTAAAACTTTGAAGTCTGCTTTGTGCTGACCCTAGGTTTACCCAATTGAGCTAAGTGGCTCAAAAGTATTGACAAACTAAGACGTGGGCCTTGGCTTCTCTATAGGATGCAAGGTTCATTTTAATATAGTCTATTCGAAAAGCTTCTGGCCTTTCCAATTAGCTAGAGAACATAGGATGTTTTGTGTTCGATACTTTAAGTTCAGCCACTAAAGAAAAAAAAGATATTTTTTTTTGAAAAGAGAACTGCAAAGGATCCCTGACAGAGGAGACAGTACATCAATAAATTTCTTCCTCTCTCTCACCTTAACCCCCACCAACTTCTCGGAAACCCCATCTAAACCTTGCTATTGAAAATTTTGAATCATATACATTAAGCAATTTTATCTATATAGCCAATCATAACCATGTCTTTGAAAGTGGTTTGTTTTGAATTATATAGGAGATGCATAATTACAGGCTTAGTATAGATAAATTAATACAAAAATGCAGAAAGTGAAAAAAATTGCTTATTCTTTTCATTCTCACTTCATCTCTTCCCCCATATAAACTAGCATTCCCTGTTTGAGATACACACGTCTGTACAGATGTATTTCAATTTTTATGTGACTGAGTTTAAACTAAATATAAGGGGAAATTTACCTGTTCATAAAGGTGATCTTGAAGACGCCCCTTGTCAACATACACAGAAGCACACCTTATTTTTCCTTATTTTTTTTTTAAATAGCTACACAATACTCAATCACATGGATACATGACTGTTTATATGGCCATTTCTCAACTAACAGATTTTGGATGTTTCTAGCTCTTTTCCCTATCACTGCCATTGCGTAATTAAGCAGGGTGCAGGGTGGGGTGAATTCCTAGAAGTTGACTTGCAGATCAAATGCATCATACGTTTCTTCAAACAATTATTTATCTTCTGAGATCCTGCTTCATTAAGAAAGTCCTGCAGGAATAATTAGGTGAGTTAAGACATATGGCCAGAAGGACATAATCTCCCCAACCTTAGAATACTGACATTAAATAATGGCTTTAGAAACTGATAAGATATTCTGAAACTTGACTGTGTACGTATTTCCAAACAAAGCTGCTCATAGAAGAAGATCTTCTTGTACAACATTGGAGTTGAAGGCATCTTAGGTATAACAGGGAAAGGCAATAACACTAATAATAATAAAGCCAGCATTTTTTGAGTGCTTGCTTTGCACCAGGCATTTTCTCTCTGTGTGCCTATTTCATTTAATTCTCACAAGCAACTCTGAACACTGTGCTTTAGAAAGCTTGCATTCTCAGGCAAGTTCTTTCATTACTGTAAGCCTCAGTTTTTTCCTTGCTCTTTAAAAAAAAGGCAAGTATACAGAGACATTGGTTCCTGAAAGCCAATTGGGTGCCTATCTTCCCTGTGTGTTTGGATGTTAGCAATGAATACAGCCATGGTGCAAGTTCTCATATCATGGAAATTGTTCAATGCTACATATCAGGGCTTTCTGAGGCCAGTAAACCAACCCTAACCCCGACCACTAATGTCCCTCATTTGGTCATCCCTAGCCGGCCTCTTCCACTATTGATGTATTCTATATCATTTCCACCAATCTTCACATTCAAATTTGATTCATCCCCTTCTGGTGGATCATCCTCTCTCTCTTCCTGTCTCCCAGGCACAGCTCTTTCCTCTACTCACACCCTCATGGTAAAGTGGAAGCAGAAACGGGCAGGTGCAATGCTGAATATGTTTTTCTGGCTATGTTTCCCAGGATGCATTAAGTACTACAAATTCAGTAGAAGAGTTTATACGGGAAATGGGTATCCCATGCCGATCATGGAAAAGAAATAATCAGAATGTGTATAGGTTTCCAAGGGTAGTAGATTGAACTGGTGAATATTATTTCAAAGTTCTGGGTACCACTCTGCAATATAAGCTACACCATCTATGTGAACTTTAACCAGTGATTGCCTGGTTAAACATAGTCACACACCCAGCGTTCTGATCAGTGATGGAACACATACAGGAGATGACCCTGACTTAGGACATCGTAGCAGTCATTTGTGTTTGTTTACTCTGCAATGTTTTCTCAATGACAAAATTTTAACAATGTACTTCCGAGAATATACTTTGACAGCTAAGCAACACCCAACTGTTTACCACCAAACAAATGCTTGCCACGAAGGCTCAGGCAAGTAACTTACCGTGCGGAAGATACCGTCTATACTCCACAGCAATAATCCCTTTCCTTTGTGAAAGGAGGAAGCGGCAGCAGTTTTGTGACCTGCAAAGGTTTGCACAGATGACTGCTGACAGAGTAGTGAGTAGGATGTAGGATCCACAGCTTGGAAGGAGGCATTTGTGTGAAAAATAGTAGAAGTGTGGTCCCGAGAAGCTTCCCTTTGCCAACAATGCATGTGCTGTGCTAGCTAGCCATTCTTCATGCACTTTGTAGTTTGTTGCAGTCCTGTGACTTAGGCCCAAGGCCTTCCTGCAGCTAGGCAAGCACCCCACCACTGAACCACATCCCAGCAATTTGTGTACTGTTATCAGAATGGGCTAGCATTTGACATATTGAGGGCAGGAGGAGGTAGAACTCTGTGATCATCAAAAAGTTTTGCAGAAACATACATTCTCACCAGTTCAGCAGACATTTTAGAAAGCAATTATGTTACATATGAATGGTGTTTACACTAGCATTTATTAGCATTATTGTGTTGACAGAGATACCCAAGTATTTTGAAAACAACGCCTGGTTCTTCATCTATCTAGCGCATCAGGTCGTGAGATAGAGTCCACACACAGAAAAGCTCTTTTGTGTCTGGACTTTTTTAAGGGTCTAAAGCCAACATATTTGAGTACAACTATATGATGAACAAAGAAGGAATTATAAACACAAACAGCTTTAAAATCTTAAATAGTTTACAGAATTCTACAATACAACATTTTGAATCTGGTTTTTAAGGGTTTTTAAAATTATTTTTTTAATTTAAATTTTTAAAGAGCACCCAGATTGAAAACTTGGTTAATGTGTATAAATTATGTCTGGGTAGACTATTTCAATCACCATGGCTAATTTTATGTGTCAACTTGACTAGACCATAGCATGCAGGTATTTGTTTTAACACCATGTAGGTTGTTCCTAGTAGGAATTTTTTAATGAGATGTGCATTAACAATGGTGGCCTTTACATGAAACGTGACTATGGGTACCAATCACACCTCCCCAACTCAAGGAGGTGATGTGCCAAACAATGAACCACTGCAGTGACAGGTTTCTCTGGGTCTCCAATTTGCTAGCTCACCTCTTGATTTTGGATTTTCTGACCTCTGAGACTATGTGAGTCAGTTCCCTAACACCTCCCCCTAACAAACATACATGTTCGTACGTGCGGGACACACACACACACACACACACACACACACACACACAAACTCACTCTGTTGAATTTACTTTTCTAGAGTACAGCAGGACATTGAGGGACATGTTGGGGAGGGACATGGTCAGATGTACAACACAGACATGAAGGCTCCTGACAGTTAGAAGTTTTCAGTTATTGTTGGGTCAACAAGCTTCAGCCCAGGGAGAGTGAAGCCATCTTTTTCTACTTTAGTTGCCTTACCTGTCCGGCTCAGGAAGGCATTTCCTGTGGGAAAATCAGAGCGTGGGCCTCCTTCCTTTCCACCCTGACCTCACCCACTCTCCCACACTGAGGAGGCTAAATTAACTCTTCTCAGTTTTCTTGTTTATGTTAGAAATTTATTGGGTGGAAGATTTTATTTTACTTACAAAGTACATACATATATATGCGTGTGTGTGTATGAATGTGTACGTGTGTGTGACATATAGACTAATTGTTTATATGTGTGTGTGTGAATTACATACAATTAATCTGTATGCCATCAGTCTGTTGTGGGGAGCAAAAGAAAATGAAGACACCAAATGCTTAGAAGACTTTGGAACTAAGGAGGAGGTAGGCAGGTGGGACTTAAAGCCCAGCCATTGCAGCTTTCATATTTGCACAGGGTCAGTTAGCCCTGCACTCGGATGCTCATGGAGTTGTAATTAGGTGCAGTACCTTTTTTCTTTCTTTTTTTCCATTCTAAATTCATTGTGAATATGTTGAAACTCGTTTCCTGAGGGATGCATCAGTTGAGGTATCTTAGACCTTTGGCCATGGGCCATAAAACGCACTTGACTGAGTATGATATAAATACCTTCCACTCCATTGATGTATTGATTTGTTTTCATTTCGCTGTCTCTGTGTTCCATACACATCCATCTCCCAGCTCAGTTCCCAGAGAGCAAAGCCTGGCTCGGAGAAATTCTTCCTGGGTAGTAGAAGGGCTGAAAGAGGAAGGATGTGTGCTCATTTTGTACCTAAAATGTCTCAGGCACATGAATATTAACTGTGTCTGATCTTTCCCACTCGTAACAGATAAGAAAAGCTGAGCCTTGGATAGATTGTTTTTGTAGTGTGCGGTATTATTTTAGAAGGCATTTCCTGCTGTCTTTCCCTCTTCTCGGTAAGCTAGGGGCTTACTATGGTTAGTTTGTGTCCTTGAAGCTGTAACAGCATTGTGACACACACCGAGACTGGCGAAGGACATGACAAGAGACATCACAAAGGGAAAGAGAAAGAAGTACCAGGGCAGGAAGGGAGCAGACATAAAAATTCCAAAAATAGACAATTTGAATCTAAAAGGTGCAGAGCAATGTTGAATGTAAAATTTTAGTCTTTCCCCCTCTCCCTCTTTTGAGTAGAACTGAAAGCAAGGAACTAAATTGCCAGTAGTTTTCAAGTTTCTAGGATTAATACTCACCGTAAGAAAAATATATGGCCCATGAATGTCCAGTGTACACAAATGCGCATGTTCGTTTATGGAGATTCATGTACGACTGAGACCACTCTGGAGAGCAGTACTGTACCTGCACCACACATGGGCACTGCTTTACTTTCTGTTCTGTTCTATTACTTTTTAAACATGTTTGTGGAGCCTATAAATCGAACTGATGGCTGTTAGTGGTCACCACAAGAGGAAAACCATGGAGACGTAGAGGAATTATTCTGTGAGTCATCTAAGCTACTAGCTCAAGGTCACGGTGGACCTGGGATTTATGTCACAGTGATTGTGCTGCAAGAGGGAACTGTCTACATAGAGGTGTCTTTGTTTAGGCTACATGCACCAAGCTCAAGGAGTACAGGAGGTGAAAATTATCCCTTGGTGCAGGTTGATGCCCAGCCTCCACTTAGTCCAGTCTCCATGGGACTGAGAATGGTGATCTAGCACTGAGCAGGTTGCAAACCAAAAGTGGCTTGTCCCTTCACTGACTCCCTGCAGCCCCTCCCTCATTCTGTATCATGTTTCTTTCTGCTATTAATTTCTTGCAGTTTTCTTCATGATAGCTTTACTTTGGGGTAGTCTTGTAACATTGAAAGGAGAATGAAAGCAAAATTCCTCTTTTCTTGAGACCTAGTGAGCCTTTCTTCCGTGAAATGTTGCTCACCCAGGAACCTGATTTTCCAAGTTTCATTTGCCCAAATCAGAAGGCTTTCCCGTCCACACACACTCCTTTCTCTGTGTGTCTAGGTTCTGCAAGTCCCGCTGGGGCAGATGGACAACACAGAGTTTGAAATATCCTTCTTATTCCCAATTTGTGTTCTTGTCCTGTCCCCTCACTTGGATTCCTTTAATCCCTCCAGCTAAGCTAAAATATGGAAAGGAGTTTGCCGATTGAAATTGTCCTCTTGGGATGCACCAACCCTTGGAAACCCAGCCTCAGTTTGCTATTTCCAGTCTCTGAACTCCAGTGGCCCTGTTTGGTTTTGAACAAAAGACTTCTTTCCTGTCTCAGAGCCTTTGCAGAAACGATCTTCCTTCCTGGAATCTTTCTCCCTCCTTTCTTCCTTCTTCCCTGTGTATGCACATATGTAGCTTCTGTTTATCATTTGGGGCTCAGTTTAAACATCATATTCTCAAGGTTTTCCCCAATTATATCCTCAAAAACAGGTCTTCTTTGTTCTCTGTGTTGACTCTTGCTTTCATTCATGACGCTAACCCCAACTGGTTAATAGTTTACTTATCTTTTTTTTTGCTGCCCCCTTCACTATAACAAGAGTTCCCCAAAGCCATGATCATTCTATGAACCAAACGCCTTGCCCCCTTTTACACATTGTGAAATCTCACCGCACGGTCTTGTGATAGACATGCTGTAGTAGTTGCCGGCATAAACTCTTTCCTAGCCTCTTCAGTAGCCGCCACTGAGTTGATTCGCTGAACTGTCCAATCAGTCAGTGAGGCTCTGTGAGCACCTGCTTAGTGGGGCAACCCTGGGTGCTGTTCCTACATGTACTACAGTGACGCAGAGGGAAATGGCCAGTTACCTCCACCTCCACTGAACAGTGGCCATTCTACAGCGAATTATCTGCTGAAAGTCCTCATCAGTTTCCAAATGCTTCGGGAGGAAATCTGTGGCCTACAGTAAGGGAAGCAGTTCTGGAACCTTGTAACAGGTCCTTCTTCTCCATGTCTTCTGCCTCTATTGTTCCATTCTAAGCTCTGCTTGCTAAACACAGGAATACTTCTGTATGAATGGCAACAGACACTGCTTTTAATCGCTTTGTGTTCTCTCTCTCTCTCTCTCTCTCTCTCTCTCTCTCTCTCTCTCTGTGTGTGTGTGTATGTGTGTGTGTTTAATATCACTAACAACAGTGGCTTCTGGATTGCTCATAGAGTATTGTAGTTGCAGCAGGTATATTTCTAGTTAGCTGCTCAGAGCTTCTTGGTTCTTCCCTGATGGGCTGGTTTTTTCCTACTATGTGATTTCAAACCAGGGGCAGCCAAGTCAAGGGTCGACCAAGTCCTATTACTCTAGGGCAGGATTCCATAAAGAAACCCTCATTTTGCAGGTCATGTTGTGTCCGGCATTGCCAACAATGGCCTGAACTTTACCTACTATAAAGACACTAACCGTAACTGGGTGGGACAGCCAAGCAGCATTTGAAAGGTGGAGGCAAAAAGGGCTGTTCAAAGTCAGTGTGAACTACATGAGAACCTGCTTTTGAAAAGAAAAAAGAAAAACAAACAAACGAATAAAAAAAAACAAAAAAGAAAGCAGAATGTTCAAAGGGCTGAAGGAGAGGACACTGGGGTGCAAATGGTTGGGTTGTGTTAACATCTTACTCTGATTAGGCAGAACCTTGGGTTTACACCTATTTGAAGGGACAGAGAGAAGGAGTTTGAAGTCTTGGCTGCGTTTAAATACTCTTCCTTTGATTTCCCATCTCATCTGGGCTGCCCCCTTTGTATTTTGTGCCCATGGGCTTTACTGTCAATGTTTCCTTTGGAGGAATAACATGAAAAAAAAGAGCTTAGAGAAATAATTTCTCCTCCTTCTCTAGAACTTTGCCATTTCTTGTGTTCTAAATGCTTTGTGCTCCAGTTTCTTCATCTATAAAATGGGGAATTAGCAAATTAATGAGCCTTTGTCTTTTATAAAATGTCTTATGGAATAGGTGCTGGGCAAGTAAAATGCTATGGAATGATAGCATTTTACTAGTGTTTATAAACATAATTTGAATTTTCCATTAATTGGAATTAATTCTCCTTATTTTAAGAAAAGACCTTTCCAATTAAATCACTGGTGTGCAACTTTGAGTGGCTGTTCCCTTATTTTGTTTTACTTTTAATAAAATTGATTCCTACACTATTTTGGGTAAATTCCTAATTTGCGTCTTCCTTTGGCCAGTTTCAAAGAAACAGTCTTACCTTTTATTTAGGTTCTCTAATTATTCTTATTTGTGCTAGAAAATTTTCTTTGATATTGTGCTTCATCTCATTATTGAAAATTGCTTCACAGTGGAAGGTTAATAGCAATATTTATTCTAGGTAACGCTACAAAATGCTTTTAAAATATAAACAAATAACCTTTCATTAAACTACTATTTAAGTGAGTCACATTTTATTTTCATTCTGGATGCATGATGTTGTTCCCTTCCCTTATGAATGAAAATTATCCTAAATGCCACTTGTCCAAAGTGGTAACAAATTACAAAGCTGTGTTCATTTTAGGTTTCTCATGAACAAATGACCGCCCGATTGTAATATTGAGCTGTATATTAATGCTATTTCTTCATATGTGAGCCTTTTAACACTGCTATGATCTATTTTTACTTGAAAAGTGGATTTGTGATATACCTAGATGTGCTCTGAGTCTATCCCTTAGTTCTTTTCTGAAATGATATCAACACAAATATCATTTGTCCCCTTCTAAGTAGTGTCAATAATACAACCACTATCAGAAGATTAGGCAGATTGCCCAGTCCTTGCTCACATGATGATGACACCAGAATGTTTAGAATTTAAATATATTTGGCTCTGAACTCTGGCATAAAGAAATTTCTTAAAATCACCTGATTTTAGTATGATTTCTTTGGACTCAAAAAGGCCCTTAGACAAAGGGTAGGGGAGTCTGCTTATCCATCTCCCAACCTAAAAGAAGTGCACTGAATAATTCAAGAAGCAGTACCAGTCCTTTGCAAAGTTCTTTGTGTTCCCCGAGGCTCTGCAAAGTGGGTCTACAATCCTGGCAACATGTTTCAAGGCAATATTTGAGAGATGGAGCCAATAGCTATCAATCTGGAAGGCCTTGATAAGACATACCCTCTACTTTTTACCCGGACTAAGTCATCTAGGATGTTTCTAAATCCAAAATGGTAAGTTAGGTCTATTCAGATCAATATCCTCCTTCATATAACACCGTCAAATAATCTGCCTGCTAATAATCTCTGTGTCTGGGAGCCTATAGAATCAATCATTGATCTGGATGGTCCATAGTCAAGTCAGAGTCTACTATCTGTTAATACCTAGGGAGAGGCGTGAGTCTGAGATGAATTCATTTAAATGTTTAGTACTGTATCATGGTCACAGATGGTGAAAGTCATCACTGTCTTATTTCTTGAGAATATGGCAAAGCCATTGATTGTATTTAGCTCCATTCCACTCTTAGAAAGAGGAGATCACGGGCATCCCTTGTCTCCTATACCCAAAAAGGTAGCAACCTCAAAGCTCTACTGGCTGCCACTGAGCTGTGATGGTCAGAACATGGGGAAGAAGGAGAATACGGCCCAGAAAAGAGTTCCCATGCTGAGTGTGAGTGATCAGATCACCTTCAGATGATGTTTAAAGGATACAATGACAAGTATGAAAATGTGGTGATAATTTTCTGCCATCTGAGAAGAAAATGGGAATTATTGAAGGAATAACATTACATGCCCCTTCACAAAGCTTTTCCTACTTATTGTCTTTACAGTCATACTTAAGTCACTCCTAACGCTGAATGGAGTGAGATGTAATCTACTCCAGCAAAAAGCATCAGCCATTATAACAGAACATTTGCTCAAATTTTACAAAAGGAGATTGAGGAAAGCCTCACACTGCATTCACTTGTGGTACACTCTCATGAGTCCTCTATTCAACAGGACACCCTTCCCTGTCTCAAGCATGTCATTCATGTCATAGTGCCATAGATCTCACTTCCTTCCCCCCACCTTTGTAGTGTAATGCTTAGCCTTCCAGATCCAAACCCTCCCTCCACTTCTTAGTGGTGACTTTTGAATATCCATTTTGCTAACCTTCCTAGGCTTCCCCAGACTTGCATATTCACATGCAGGTTTTAGCATAAACTCCATACCAGAGAGAGGAAGGTAGAGTCAAGCCCACCTCCACTTTTTGTTTATGTACATTTTCCATCCATAGGATCTGATTAAACAGTTACTGATTTCTTAATTGATTTCATGAAATGACAAACATAATGGAGACAAAGCTAAGATTAGAATTAAAGATCCTGTAAGTTTGCATTTCCAGCTTGGCTGGATAGTCTGGGGTGATTTTATCTCCTGGAGATTTGGCAGATTATAGGGCTGATCCTTGCTGAATTCTGTCTCCCAAGAAAGGCAAATCTACATCATGACCTAAAGATTTTCTGTTTTCGGCATCTGTTACATTGCAGGCTGTTGGGTTCTGAACTTGTTTGAAAATCCATAGAGAGGCACAGGAAGACAGGCACGTCAGAAAATGTGTGCTGAGCATTTTGTAAATTACAAAGCTTTTTACGCAAAGCGTTAATTGTCAAATCATATCAAATAGGATAGATGGAGGAAGAGGTTTCCAGAACATACCACCTAGAAACTTAATAAAAGGGGCCGTTGTGTTTTCCCCTAAGTCCCTTTCTACATGGGCCTTTGGATAGAACCTTTCGTTTGATCCCATCACCCAGGAAGGCCTTGGCTTGTACCTGCCTGTTCCTCTTCCTTTGCTAGGCCGAGTATTTCTGCACAAAGCCTGAAGTCAACAAGAAGTTTGACTTACCAGAGTATGTTTATAGCAAGGCAAGCCTCATCCTTCAGAGGGATTCTCATACTGTGTGCAAGAACACAGACTCTTTTCCATATGTACATCTTCCTTATTATTTGAAAAGGTAATAGTGTGTTTCTGTTGAGTTTAAGTATAGATTCAGATTCATCTATTTCTCAGATAATTATGGAGTCTTTTTGAATGTCAGGCTGTGGGCTAGAAACTGAGGCTACAAAATGAGCCTGACCCGGTAAGGGCGTATGCTCCATGGGCATATGGTACAGTGGGGAAGATTCAGACAGCAGGCCTTCAGCTCGAAGCCTTAGTGTGATACCAAGGTATGTGCTGACTGTTGTGAGAACACTGTGAGGGGTCAACCACTTCCTACAAACAGGTAACTGTAGGAAATCTTTCCAGAGAAAGGACCATTACAGTATCGGCTGGATGGATGGTTCCAGGCCTTGGAGGGTAGTGGCAGAGTTTCGCGGGGAGGAAACTTCGAGTTTAAGCCCTGGCATAGGAGAGAGAGCACAGTTTATCCCAGGCTACCTCACTTCGCTGGGCTACGAGGACGGAAAGTGACGAGGCTAGGGGAAAGAAGCAAGGTGAATCCCCGATGTGTGAAGTGGATGAGGGGGCGCTGGAGGCCAGGCACACAGTATTTAGATTTTGACCCTTTGGAAGGAATTTCATTGGACGCAATACAAACCCAAAGCACACAAAACATCCATGTGACAATTGATATGTGTGGGTTGTGTACAGAGTGCTGTCAGCCCCCTGGCCTGCCTCCCCTAGGCTCTGGCGGTCCTGGAAAGCCTTGTACAGCAAGGGTCTGCACGATAAGGGGGAAGGAACCCCGCAGTGCTAATGCCCCACTTCCTGAATGTGCCGGTTTTTTTTTTTTTTCCAAAGCACTTCCTTCCATTCCTGAAAACTTTGAAGACAGTATTAGTCAAGTATCTTCTAAAGCCACAGTCCCATTAATTATTTATCTGAAGTTCCTGGTGGCTTTCTTTCTTGTCAGGCATATGCATGTGAAGGAACAGACTAGATGATAACTTCTTTGAATAAATTATTAAAAAATATTTACTCAGCTATATAAGTGCCCCAAACTAATTTTGGACTGATTTCCTGTGTAACCTACAATATTCCAAAAAATCCTATACAAATTTAAGACAAAAATCCCTGTAATGGCTTGTTTGGTTCTTTTTCAATAGACAATAGGTTCTACTTAACAAAACTGTGATTTAAAAAAAATTAAGTATCAGAAAAGAGATTGGAGTATACAAAAATAATTTTTGATAGAAATGGGTGTCAGATTTTAATTTGTATACAATACTTTTAAAACTAACAAGCCAAATGTAGTGATTCATGCCTGTAATCCCAGCCCCAGGGGGGCTGAGGCAGCAGAATCTCAAATTCAAGGCTAGCCTGGGCTACAGGGCAAATGTAAAGCCAGTTTGGACTACATAGTAAAACTCTGCCTCAAACACCAAGCAAACAAGCAACCAACCAACAAAACACACCTGCATAGCACACACGCACACACGCACTGAGCTTCAGTATCCTCATCTCCAAAATGGGGATATCTTATCTACCCTGCAGTGACAGTGGAGGCATAAACTAGTCCGTATTTGTGGGTACCTATCAAGTGTTAGGTGAAGAATCGCTTTAGTTATCATGGAGTCTGCTGTCTCTAATGTTAACACATCAAAATAAAAGCAACCACGGGTTAAAATTAGTGCAATAGGTTTCTAAATTCTGCCACAGTAGTGTGTACACAAACAATTGTGTACAATTGATATTGACAGTTGGCTCTGGGGGTGATGACTGGGGGAAGGGTTCGCTAGCTCAAAGTGCCTTCTCCAAAGTGTGTCTCTCAGAGTCAGGTGTCCACTTGGCTCTGTTTCACACCCAGAATCATGTGACTTTTTAGTCACAGGGTTATTTGCTACACTCCTGGAGTCGTCAGTCAGTTTACTCCTGTCTTGAGTCCTGACTGCTGTATTGAACTCATGCTACTGGCTCAAAGATTATATTTGCCTTTAGAGCCCAGGAAACAGCTTGGCTTTCAGGCACAATGCCAAAAGCCTGAGTACAACACTCGCTTGAAGTCACGCAGACAACAAGTTTATCCCCTTGTTTATTGGTTTGTCAATTGATTGATTTTTAGAACTTGAGGCTTCTCAGGATCATCCAAGCTTCCTTCACTGGCAATCCCCCGGACTAGTGACTATTCCAGGCCAGGCATCGCTTACAGCCTAGAGATAAAGGGTCCAATAATTCCTCCATCACATTTTTTTGAGATATGGCAGATGCTACAGAATCTTCGTTTCATAAGAAATAAATCATTACAGGCCATTTTCAGCATGAAGTGCATTTATTGCTCATCAGAGAATCACAAACAAGCAGGAAGATCTAGGCCCCTATTCTGCTTGACTGGCATCTGGCACCTACTTGTCTGGGTGTTCCCAATTCATCCTAGGGTTGAAAGTTGAAGGGAGTTGCTACATGACTGAGCTCACATAGTAAAAGAGAGAATCATTTGATAAGGCTTTGTGTCTTGAGCGAATAGGACAGCAAATTTGGGAAGGAGGCAGTACTAGACAACAGGAAGATTGTATCTTCCCAAAGAACTGAGCCAGTGAGAACCAAAGAGGGCAGAGAAATTCAGTTAGGAATATAAGATCCAGTGTTGTATGCTAAATTAGCACACTAGTCACTTCGGCCTTTTGTCTGAGCTAACCCAACTTCTATAGAATCAAAGATAAATCTCTCTAGTTTGTGATGCTCTGGGTCTCCAGTGCTCTTATTGTGAATTGGGGATCATTACTTCTCACAAATTTAAAGCATACAATCCATTGGCAATTATTAATATATTCTTGAAGTTGTGAAATAATTGCTAGACTGAATAATTCTTTTTTTCCCAATTCAATAATTTAATAATGACCAATTTCTACCAATTATCTATCATTCTGGATCCAGTGAATGTTACTTTTCCAAATACATGCACACACCAACAGAACAATATTTTTTACTTAATAGCAACTTACCTGCTGTATATAAGTTGCTGGTGCAAAAAAAAAAAAAAAACAAAAAAACAAAAAACCAACTCCTGAAATTTGATTAGGATGGTTTGCTTTACAGGCCACTTAGTTTGTACATTAAAGTAGGATTGTTAATATGAGTCAAATCTATTTTTACTTGAATGTTTTCTCTACCACTTTCAAAGAAGGAAACAAATGACTGAAAAATACAGATTCCTTCTACACAGGTTCACTCCTCCTTGTCTGTTCCTTCTCTTGGTGAATATGTGCAGTATATACGTAGAAAAGTCTCCTTCCAGGGGATAAGTGTCAACCCTTCAACCTCATTGCCTATTAATATTCTTATGAGATAGCAGTAGAAACATTAATCTTTGTATTGTTCTCATTTCAAATATCTCATGTTTGGCAAGAACTAGGATTTTGGCAGGAGTTAGAGGGAAGCTGAGAATAGAACTCATACTAAATAGCTTTTGCTTATCATATTTATTTTTTAAATTTTTAAATTTTAAAATTAAAAAAATAATTTATATTTAAAATTTAAATTAAATTTTTTTTAATTTTAAAATTTAAAAAGTCTTAAATTTCCACAAAGTCATTGTGATGCTGTTTTTAAATATATGGATTTCCACTACACTGAGACCTATTAAACAAACAGTTAATATTCTAGTTCTCATCAGACCCTATCCTTCAACTATTGTAGGAACTGAATTGTCATAGAGCAATATAATGAGCTGGGGTAGGCTATCCCCAAATCTCCTTCAGTTGCCTCAATTCTCCTCCTTAAATGAAGGTTTTATTCTATATTGCACAACACACATACACTCACACACACACACACACACACACACACACACACACACATATACACACAGTATCCTTAAAATAGAAGACAAATGTGTAACATGGTTTATGTATAAAGAAAACATCATGGACCATTGGTTTCCAGTAGAATTGCTTTCCACTTGAAATGCAGTATTTATATCTGTGTGATAATATGGGTGTATGAAAACAGGATAGGCCATAGCCAGGAAAGCACAGGCCAGTTAATGCTGGTGTAGACAGAATCACACTGGCAGAAACAACCCTTCTATTGTTGGATGATATTAAGACAGTGGATTTTTGGAAGCACTGGAGAAGATCAAGAGTCTAGAATACTTCACATCAGGCTACAGTTTTTCCTTCCTTCATTCAAATGCTGATAAAAGATACCTGTAAAGAGAGAAAACCATTATAGTAGCCACTCAGCAATGTAAGTGATGCCATTATTAAAGGCATGAAGATCTAGCTTAAAATTTTCATTAAATTCTATCACAAATCATTCAGTTGCTCTGGTGTTTATTAAGCATCCACGGTATTTGAAGCTGGTAGGGACCATTTGGTTGACTGTCTCATGGTCTGAGGAAAGGTCCTTTGCACTCTTGTGGGATGATGAATGTAGTTACATGTTCAAATTCCCTTGCAACAGAATTGAAGGAGCATTGAAATTGTTATGTATTGCTAGACCGCCACTCTACTGAACATGCCTAAAATACGTAAGTTATTGGCTAAAGTTGGGATATTTTTTAAGTTGAGGTTTTTATCATGATGGTATTTATTATAAGGAGATCTGAACTGTAATATAACACAGAGTCATAAATATAATTATGAGTGTGTGTGTGCTGAGGGAATAAAGCAGAGGAGATTAATTAGAGACAGGTAGTTCCCGGACTTCCTTCTCCAAGGGCTTTGGGCTGATGTAGGGGGAGGTCTTGTTTCTCACCAGGTTTCTCTTTGCCCCTAGGGACTCTCTTTCATTGAGAGCTACAGACAAAAGGGGAGGTCTTTCCGCTGCACCCGAATCAGAAGGACCTTCAGATGCCTTTAGTAAGAGTCTAATCTTACTCCTTTAAAACCACTACTGTTACCGGAAAATACTTTTTTCCATTAAGAACTTATCTTTTGAGACATTTGATGATGTCTCAGGATTTGGAAATTGTCTTTCGAAATAAAGAAGCATTCAGATGGAGGGAGTCAAACCCTCCAAACTTTCCTAATGAAAAGTGTGTTTGTAACAAGCCTAATGAGTGTGGAAGCATTCATGGGTTCTGACGTGGCTGTTTCTGGGACACTGTGACCACTCTCATCTGTCAGGTAGCACATGAGATCTTACATTAGAGTAGGGATGTGGCGTTCTCTTTCTTTTTGTCTCCTAGACACTGACACAGTACATGGCTTCACATATTTAATGTTGGAGAGCAGGTCTACCAGTAGGCAAAAGATTTGTGCTACAGTTAAGTCATTTCAAAAGATCTAAACAGTACAGTCACTGCTGACACTGAAAATAATTTGGAAACTAACCCAGGGAGCTAAAGACAGACTCTGATTTTTTTTGGACGACCTGACCGCAACCCCTTGATCTCAAGGTTACTTTAATGCATCAAGAAGTATTTAATTGCCAACCAAAAAGATGCAGAGACAAGGTAGCTGGCCCACAGGTTAAGACAGAACTGAGGATTTTGTGCTTGTAGCTCCCAAGGTGAGATGATCAAGTATGTGACCATTAACTGTCCTGATTTCAGCACGGCGGTTATTCACAGCAATCTCAGGGGAGTCGCTTAAACCCTTGGCTCTTTGGTTTCTCAACTTGGGTTTCTCTAATATGCATGTCGAAGCCTCACAGACGTTTGTTTCGAATGACTAGTTTCCAGGCACCTGAGTGGGTAATTATGTCTCTATAGGAGTCTGAGACGTTTCTTAAAAGCCAAGTTAATGTTACACCCGTACCAAACCACAATTAGTGGCTACTGAGAGTTGGAAACCATCAGTCAAGCAAAGGTGGAATTCCGATCACCTGCATGGCTAAAGTTCCAGGAAGCAAAAACGTACCCTCTGTGTTTTTACACAACTGGAAAGGTGAAAGCAGGCTGAAACAGACAGCTAGGAAAACCTTGGGCAGGATGTAGCAGCCCCCGGGTTAAGAGGAGGTAAGAGTGACCCAGGACTTGACACAGTGATTAATCGCCATCACATGATTCAAATGCTCATTTCTTAAATCTTCTGTCTAGACTGAGGTGTTCTCATTTCAGCCATAGCTAAGTTTTAACAACAAGAGGAGAAGGAGGAAAACTAAAGAAAAGAAAAACGAACAAAAGGAAGGAAAGGTCCGAGGTTGTTCGCATTGTGATAAATGATCAGCAGTCAGGTCTTTGAAGGCGTCAAGAACAACATTTCAACAGTGTTTTCCAGCTCCAGACCCCGGCAGAAACCCCCTACAGGAGGCTCTAGTACCACTGCAAAGACAGCACAGGAAGCTGCTTGCGGAAACCGACCGTCACCCTCAGGATGACAGCCAGGCTACAGAGCTTATTTTACCCAGAGGGTCGGCTGTGTGATTGCACAAAACTGAGTGAACTTGGTCATTTTTTTTTTTTTGGTGTTTTAATAACGTTGATGCAAAATATGAGTAACATTACAGGTGCCAGTTCCCACTGTAGAGTGCTGATAAACAACTCCCCATTTCGCAGTGGCTGGTCACATCTGGAGCCTTTAGGGATGCAAAAGTACTGGAAGGATTATTGCAAAAACTTAAAGACACTTTTGCTGCCATTACTTTGTTTTTAACCTAAATTAGTAGGGTTTGGGGAGGAGGGAGGAGCTTTGTTTAGAGAGTTGTAATGCTTATACCATACACCTCTTTAAACACTAATCAAGCAGCAAGGTTGGAAAGGGAAAGGGGCTTAGGTATGAACTAGTTGCTTGGAAACTTTTCCAAATTGACCTTAAATAATCAGAGAACAGTGTGAAGCTATGGAATTGTGGATTGAGGTTCTTAATAATGAATGCCATCAAATTCCTCTGTTAAAACAACCTGCTTGAACTTGATTGATCATTGTTGATGACCTCTTTGCATTCAAATGTGGACAGTGTCGCAATCTTAACATAAGTGAACGAATTCAGTTCTTTTTCACTTTGGGGTTATGGGTTTTGATAACCACAAACATATGGATACAAGGTATAGGGAGAGAGTTGACAAGGTATAGGGAGTGAGTTGATAAATCGACTTTACTTTGACTAAAGCCGTGCTTTCAGTGTAAATATTTCTTCATGCCTCATGTCTGCTTTAAGGTTATTTGGCCTGAAACCAGAACTAGTAGAAGGTGCAGAGTCTGGGTCACACCCTTCATGACTTGAGCATCTTTCTCATCAGCTCTCTTGAAGAACGATCATGTCCATGTATATATAGGTAGTAGTGCAATGTCCCCTTACATGCTTCTCTTTTTTCCCCTGGATTGAGAAAACACAATACAAATCCCCTGGCAGAAATTTGACATAGCCATTGAAGTCTGGCTTCGAGGGGAATCCCGGCAACGAATGCACATGCTCTACCATGGCATTGCATAGTCTGGCAGGAAAGCAGAGGTGTGCAACAATATGGTTGCACTCAAGGTAGTATATTTCTTACAGGGCTTATTTGTTTTTTGTTTTTGTTTGTTTGTTTTTTTAACCCTTTGGACCAGGGAAATGGCTTAACCAGTAAGGCACTTGCTGCCAAGCTTAATGAGCCTAATTCAATCCCCTGAACCCACAAATTGGAAGGAGAGAACCAGCATTCTCAAGCTAGTCTGTGATCTCAACACACACACACACACACACACACACACACACACACACACACACTCACAATGTCAAACTATGTCTCTTGAAGAAAACATTAAAACCAAATAGTAATGCGGGGAACTTAATGCTATTACTGGATATTTGAGCAGAGCAGTGTGCTCACTGTGTGGAAATAGTCTCAGTTTCTTTCTTTATGTAAATGGGCAGAGACGCATAACAAGTTGACCTCGAGTCTATCTGGTGAAAAAAGTCACCCTGTTGACTGTGGGCCGACAGTGCATGCACACACAAGCACAAGTCTTGTCAGATGCTACTTCACTGAAAAATTAATCCGTTGGCCAAAATATGCCAACGAGAATGAAAAGAGACCTGTGTGGTGCTCTCTCTGGGTCTAGTCTGCTGTGGTCTGAATGTTTTAGCCCCCCTGAGACTCCCACATCGAAATCCCGTCCTACCCTCGAGGTGTTAGGAGGCGGAGCCTGAGATGATTGTGTCGTCTTTCATTTGGGAGCTCCTCTGAGGGAAAGCAGTGCCTTCACTCAGAGACAGACAGAGAGAGAAAAAGACAAAGAACTCTAGAGAGCTTGTTTGCCCCTTCACCTTGAGAGAACACAGTGAGAAAATTCCATCCGTGGGGAAGGGGACTCTCACCAGATGCTAAGTCCGCCTGCACCTCGGGTCTTGAAACTGTCAGCCTCAGAACTCTAAGGAATAAACTCCTGTCGTGTGTAAGCCACACTGAGTATGATACTTCTTTATCAGAGCACAGGCGTGCTGAGAAGCCATCCTTTCTGTCTAAAGGCTCACATTAAGTCTCATGTATGTTTCTTTTGGGACAGTAATGGAGACTTGCTAGCTGACTAAATCAAGAAGGTGAAGACTTTTTTTTTCTATTTTCTTTTCTTTTTTCTTTCAAATTCCACTTATTGAATTGATAGTCACAGCTGACTACATGGTTATAACAGTTACATGTGAGGGAGGAGAAGGATGACCCTAGCATTTGCAGAATTTCCTTCCATTCTTATTGAGAATGATCTCCCATATTCTTTACAACAAACTGAAAAAAGAAAGAGCACCCTCTACCACCACTGGAAGGAGGCCCTGGGGAGTATAAAAGTATGCTGAGCAAGACATGAGGAGCAAGGCAGTAAGCAGCCTTAGACTTCTGCGTTAGACCCTGCCTTGAGTTGAAGCCCTAACTTCTCTGGATGACAGACGACAAACTGTAAGCTGAAATAAATCCTGTCCTCAAAAAAAAAAGAAAGAAAGAAGGGAGGGAGGGAGGAAGGGAAGGGGGAAGGAGAGAAAAAAGAAGGAGGGAGGGAAGGGGGAGGGAGAGAAAAAAGAAAGAGGGAGGGAGGGAGGGAGGAAGGGAAGGGGAGGGAAAGAAAAAAGAAGGAGGGAGGGAGGGAAGGGTGAGGGAGAGAAAAAAGAAGGACGCAGGGAGGGAGGGAGGGAAAAAGAAAGAGGGAGAGAGGGAGGGAGGGAGGGAGGAAGGAAGGAAGGAAGGAAGGAAGGAAGATCAGTCTCCCTAATGTAGAGATAAGGGCTTGAGACTTCCTGAGAGCTCATATATCAAAAGCCAGAATTACAAACTGGATATAACTCTAAAACATATGTTTTTCTCCACTGCACTGTGTTGCTTTTTTTTTGGGGGGGGGGGAGGAATTCTGAAATTTTATATAAGAAGGACCAGAAGGAATGAATTCCTTCAGAGAAAAATATCTAATATTATTTGAAATACCACTTGCATACCTTCTTAGGAGATCTTGTATTGCAAAATGACTCTCTCTTTTCTTTTTTAAAATCTTTTCTATGTCCCAATTTGCATTTTATATTTTGAACAGCTTATCTAGAAAGTTCCATCTCAGTGGCTGCAAAGGTCAGTGGAAATTTCTGTTTTTGATATAATCAAATCTACACCACTCCTGGCCATGACCTTTTTCAATTGTAGTATTACTGTTTTACCCAAAACTTCCCTGGTTGTCAGGAAAGGCCAGACACTCAAAAGAAGTTTATTGTGAAGTTAAAATGGGCCATCTTCTGGTCATCCTGGGGGGAAAAGAAATGTATAGCCCATGCACTGAACTGAGGGCTAGACTGTTAACTGAAGAATTTCCTATTTCTCCAAACACTGGAGATTTGCTATGCTGTTTTCTGTTTGTTTCCACCTTCTCCATTGGCTTCTATCGACTCATAAGTATGATCAAGGCTGAAGGTAGCCTCCGGGTCTCAGTTTTTCATGACCACCAGTCTGCCATGTGAAAATAATCTTGAGTGTCTTTAATTGAAAAAGAAAAATATGATTTCTCAATGCTATTGGGTGTCTCTGATCAGGTGTCGTCTGCTGAACCATCAGAGTCACTGTGGAGAGTGGGACAAACATACCTACCTCTCTTCCTGGGTTGCAGCTACAGGCAATTCCTGAAGGAAGGGTCCTGAGTGAAGCAGACGCTTCAAAGACAACCCTACCCTTAGATAAAACCTATGCAGATATGATCTTGTTGTGAGAGTGTCTTTGTATAGCCTTCTTGTTTTTATTTTTCGAGACAGCGTTTCTCTGTGTAACAGAGTCTTGGCTGTCCTGGAGTCACTTTGTAGACCAGGTTCACCTGGAACTCACAGAGATCTGCCTGCCTCTGCCTCCCAAGGGCTGGGATGAAAGGCGAGCGCCAACACGCCTGGCTGTATAGCCTTCTTGATCTAGAATCATTTACCCCACTTTGCTCCTAAAACTGTGACCAACTGGGTGACTTTCCTGATGTCATTTGACAAAATAAACTAGAGACAAAGTCTCGGATTTCTACCATATCAGTCTGTATCTTCTTCCACAGAAATCCATAAAATGTTTGAAGGACAGTTGTCTTATTTTGCTTTGAGTCTGCAGTTTAATTCACACTTAGTACTCACAAATGCATTTTCTAATTTGAAGCCACAGTGGGTACTGGCTTCTCTTCACAGAACTATGTTTTTGTGTTTTACCTAAGGTTGGTGTACTCTGTTAGAAGTTTGTAATGTATTTTCCTATTCTGATAGTGTATGAACTTCCAGGCATGATGCTCCCCCATGGAAAGTGCAAGTTGAATAGATTGTTTGGGGCTGTAGAATGATTGTAGTTCCAGTTTGTACATTCCTGGAAGGAGCAGTGGACTGGAGTGCCATCTTTACGATGCATGGAGGAAGTCAGATGTGGGGTGCAGCCTGAATCTCAGCTCTCAAGGGAATCAGGTAGATCTTCACAAGTTTGAGTTAGTCTGACCTCACAGCAATTTCCAGGCCAGCCAGGGTTACCTAGAGAGACCATGTCTCAAATAAATAATAAGTAAATAAAATGTGTAGAACATTTATATCTCTTTTTCAATGACTCCTAAACTTCAAACTAAACATCAGGGGGAAAAAAACAAACAAAGAAAGGAAGGAAGCAAGGAAGAAAGGAAGGAACCTAAGCATTATCTTCTTTGCCTAGAGATAATGCAATTTCTCTGTACTAAATTCTGTTTTAAAAAGGCTTGAAAAGCTTAGCCGGGCAGTGGTGGCGCACGCCTTTAATCCCAGCACTTGGGAGGCAGAGGCAGGCGGATCTTTGCAAGTTCGAGGCCAGCCTGGTCTACAAATTGAGTCCAGGACAGCCAGGGCTACACAGAGAAACCCTGTCTTGAAAAACAAACAAACAAAAAAAAAAGGCTTAAAAAAGTAGTAGTATTTGAAAGACGAAAGGAATTTGTTTCTGTCCTCAAGAAAACACTCTGATACAGTGGACAAATTAAAATGCATCCAAATATAAAGAGTTTCTTTATTTCATTCAAATTAAACATATCTGTTGGCAGTGGTCACTGTAGCAAGAAATAGATGGCAATTTTTCACTGAGGAGCATTATAAATAAATTCCTGCAGTGCTTCAAATGCCTGGAAAAGTCTCTGGAAATGGACCTTAAATGGTTACCCAGTTAGCATTCAGATAGAAGGAATTTGGGGAAAATAGCAACTGTTTAAATATTAAACATCAAATTTTCCTTCTTTCGAAGGACTAATAACATAGCAATAAAAATTGTCTTTGAATATTGCCATCACAAGCTCTCAGGCAGGCAGTGGATTTTAAATAAAAATTTGCAGACAGTTCTTCTTCAAGAAAAATTAGTGGATGAGCCTAGAGGAATGAATTAGTTGACTGCCCCAAACTCACCTTGACCACAGACAACACCCCACCTCCCTGCCAGCCTAAGTTTCTCCTGTATGGTGCTGACTGCAAAGCAAGCCACTCAGGATTGATGTTGTCAGGGAAATGCCTCAACACAGAGGTAGCAATCAACTTCTCCTGCAGCTGCTGACCTGACCCTCAACGGTTAAAGAAAGAGCACGCACCCATGAAGTGGAGCAGATGGTGGGTATGGGATCAGAGGAAAGGTGACAGTAAAGGAAGAGTCCTTGGACTTGAAAACAATGAGCCACCCAAACAAGAAAAGTCCCTTTGTCTATGGTAATCAGGAAATGTTTTAACATGTTAGTACACTCACCTGTGTGCAGGAGGGAAAAGAGAAGGTGACTTGCCAGGGCTCCTCCTGAGTAGGGAACTAGAGGCTGAGTTCTAGCTCCCAAATGACCCCAGAGAAAGAAGACAGTAAAAAGTTGAAAATGGAGTTGAGAAGAGGGCTCAGTGAGTAAAACTCCTGCCGTTATGCAAGAATAGGTCCAGAGATAGATCCCTGGAATCCATGTGAAAACTAGACGGGTGTGCCAATACATGTGTAACCCCAACATTCCAGAGGTAGAAACAGGCTTCATATCACCCCCCTCCCCACCCCGAAAAAGCTAGCCAGTTAGATTAGCCTAAAAGGCAACTCTGAGTTCATTGAGTTCTATAAGATGCAGAGCTACAGGAAGACACTCACCAACAACCTTGGGCACATGCAAATGCACCCACACACACATGAATATGCACAAACACACAGATGTCCACCACACACATATACACATGCAAAAAAAATATTAGATTAAAAGTAGCAGATGGAGCCATAACCTGGGAGTAAAAATCTAAAAAACAAACAAGCAAACAAAACGCAACAACAACAAAAACCCCATGCTTCTATTTTTTTCCTATGCTGTGTCTCTTGCTGAACATATTAATACTGATTGTCAAGAAAATGCTCATAGGGAAAGCATTGTGGCAATATAGAATCTTGAAACTCAAGATGACACAGAGATTTCTGATCAGCCCCTGTTATAAACAAAGTAAGAGAACATCAGCAAGATGCAGGAGCTCCCAGAATCACAGAATTAGAAAGAACAAAAGACGCCTTCCCCTTACACTGATGTAAGGACAATGCCTTTCAAAGCTTTCCAGTCCATTTTCATTCCGGAATCCTTTGACTCTAGCTGGGATGCTTCATTCCTGTAAGCAGGCTGAGTCTCAGACAGTTAACTGTAAAACTGGTTGTTGTAAATGATGATTTCTATAGAAAATACGAATCCCATCAACCAACCTCTAAAGAGCATTTTAGTCTTGCACATGATATACTCACACCCTGCAGGATGTCAGAGACCCTTTTCCAGATGTTGCTCTTACTTGAGTGTTATGCAGCACAAATGGACATTTACCTGGTGTATTTCAACGTAAGAGTGAGGACGTCAAAGGGTCCAAATGGTCTTGAAGACAGCACCACTGCACAATCTTCCCTCATTTGCTTGATTAATATGATCACAGCTGTACAAGTGAGGAACCAGGAGGGAAGTGGCTTGGCTGGAGCAGACCTGCTATTAAAGATCTGCTCTATCCTTAGATAAAACCATCTCATGTTTTCATCTTAAAAAGAAGAGGATCATGTAGAGGCAGCTACTTTTTTCTGTTTGTTTTAAACACATGTGAAAAATATAAGTTCATTTACTAACTGATGGAAGAACTATTACAATGTTGCAACAGAACCAAAGGTGGCATCTATTAGCCGTGTCACACAAGGGATACTGAAATGAACTTTAAAACAGTTACGAAAACATGGTGCTATCCAGAAACGAATGACCAATTGCATTCCAACAAAACTAACTTGTAGTTCTATTATCAAGACTTAAATATTATGAGCTGGGGCATGGCTCAGAGGTAGAGTACTTCTCTAGCACTCTTGAGGCCTTGGGTTCAAAGAGGGCTCTCAGCATGGCGCTATCACATGTTTCTAACATCAACACTCAGGAGGCTGATGCAGGAGGATCTTGAGTTCAAGGTTAGCCTTGTATAGGGAGACAATGTCTAAAAATGAGAAAGGAAAAGAAAGACTTATGTTATTACCCGTTTCCTATAAGTTACATAGAATTATAAAGACCTCAGAGACAGCGAACAGGGGACTTCATCCAAGCAGGTGACTTAGAAAGATAAGCCGGGCGGTGGTGGCGCATGCCTTTAATCCCAGCACTTGGGAGGCAGAGGCAGGTGGATCTTTGTGAGTTCGAGGCCAGCCTGGTCTACAAAGTGAGTCCAGGACACCCAAGGATACACAGAGAAACCCTGTCTCGAAAAACCAAAAAAAAAAAAAAAAAAAAAAAAAGAAAGAAAGATATGCTGGGTCTGGGTGTTACTTACTGTAGATCTTTTAATCTTTCGGTCTTCTTAAATTTCTTTCACAATTTTTCCTATGGTTCATTTTTACACATTAGGTATGGGACATAGAGAAACATTAACCTATCCTGGATTCTACCAGGTACAGCTTAAACAGAAATCAAGGTCTGTCCAGTTCTAGGGAAGCTATGGTATGTCGTGCTGCGTCATACAATATACCTTTTTGTCCAAACAATTTTACTTGAAAATGTTCATTGCAATGAGTCACTGGTCTGGTTTGAGACCTCTGGCTTCTGCTACACCATCAATGCTGAATCCTCACTGGGACTCCTCTCAGATATCCTGTTGTTGCCTTGTGTCATGGAGCCTGCAGATTTGGATCTGTACGACGGGCCCCTTCAGGAGCTCCAGCAGCTCATAGATGGGGTAGATGTTGAGGTGGGCCAACTCAAAGCCCTGGATCTGGTCCTGGGTGGTAGCTGTGTTTGAGCCTCTCCACAAGGGCCAGCTCTTCCTCTTTGCCCAGGTGAGGTGCAAGGCCAGTTCTCCCAGTGCTCGTGTCCCAGTGACTAGGTGTGGGGCCAGCTCTCCCCACCTTAGGAGATATGTGGTAAATGAAGACATTTTGGATGGCTACAATATGGGGTCTGCTTCTCATAGGCAGAAGCTCCAGGTGGTACTGACTAGAACAATATACAAACCCTACAACAGCCCCCCCCCACCTCTTCTGTTGAAAGATGCGTTCTTCCCACATACTCAAGTTAGAAACAACTGAACTTACTTGTCTAGACCATTATGAGAGATAGAGTCTCCTCCTTAGAGGCTATCACCTTTAAATGTCTTCCCGTGCTGTGTAAATCATCAAAACATTGAAAAGGCCAAGAAGAGCTGTAACTGATAGGAAGCAATGAGACTTCGTGGCCATCGTCAAAGCAAATGTTCTGTCGGTACACGATTACATTTCTGTTTTACTTGCATTTCCTATGCACCCCGGCCTCATTCTACAGCTTTTCTAGACTCGTCTTTTCAAAATCTTGTTTAAAAACACAGTTTTCCCTCTAGTTACATCCCAAACACTTTTTTACATCTTTTCCTCTTTCTTCTTGTACTGCATTCCTTAAGCCCAAAGCATATTAGCAATGACAGAATCCTTTCTGAGCACAGAGCAAGAATGCTGGGAAAGTCTTCACGTTAACAGCTTGCACCCAACGTCCCTGAATGGAAGGTCCCTTACTCAAAAAAAACAAAAACAAAACAAAAAAAAAAAAAAACCTGTGTAACTCGGAAGACTTTTCAATTATTCAGGTTCTGGAAAGAGAGAAGCTATTCCTAAAAATGTCTGGTTTATACTTGGGAAAATATAGACACGTTTTCATCTCTCTTTGCTTTAAGCCTCCATTTCTAAGCTACCCGAGTTGGCTTCGCAGTCTTGAGCTCTAGAGCTTGAGTTGGAAATTCCAGTGGGGAGCTGAGGGCCAAGGGGAATCACTTTTGCAGTCCAAAGCAGGGGAGCAGGCATGGTGTGGCCTTCTGTGCTGTGTTGGTCCTTTGGTCTGATACTTGTTTTTAGTTTCACTTTCTTTTAATTATGTTCACTTCATATCTGACCTGAATAACACCATTTTTTTTTGTTTTGTTAGTTAATTTTAATGATAGCAGCACATTGTCATCAGAGTGCTTTCTCAGGTCACAGTGTATTGCAGAGAACAGATTGTTAATTAAATGGTAGTGTTTTCTGAATTTGGATGTGATTCCTAAAGTTAATAGCTATTAGTTACCTTGATGTGGTTAAAGAAAAAAAAATGAATGAAAGAAAGAAAAAAAAAGAGGAAAGTCAGTATTATAAAAGCCCCCATGTATTTTACAAGCTGCCCTACAAGAGGCAGATCACATGACACTGCTCAAAAAGCAGCAGCTTTGCTGACGAGGCACTGACATAGTTAAGAAAAACCATGAATCACGAGGGGCCAGGAAAATGGTACTGCCCGGCTCACATTCAGAGGCAGCATAATTTATAAAGCACTAGGACAGTGGGAGGTAGGCTGTCAGAAGTGCTAAGTTCTCTGTGGAATTATTACATTCTCTTTGAAAAATAAGGTGTCGTTGGAACGAGGTAATCTAGGGGAGCTCACAGGTTCTGTGCAATTGGGAAAAGTGAAAAGATACTTGGAAATGAAGCCAGATTCCTTAGCAGTTTCCCCACTGGAAATCAGGCTCAAGGTCTTATGAAAGAAAACATGCTTTCTTTTCGAGCACCAGGAGGAAATACTGCAAGGATGCTTATGGCACTTTGAAACTTCCAGAGTCACCAATACCAGAAAGGTCGGAGGTATGCAGAAACCGCATCGACTCTGTCTTTCAGATCTGTGTTTGCTCCCATACTCTTTTCAATTATTTAAGATCGGATATTGTCTACAGGCTCAAAGAATAGAGACAACAGAATAATTAGCATTATGTGTTGATGACTTCAGCAAACATGTTGTCCGTTGTTACATTTATCATTACTTTTGATGACTAGTTAACTTATAACATCAACTAGTCCCAACTTAGTGCTAAGGACTTTGTAAAGTACTAAGTGCCAAGGACTGTGTTAAGTGCTTTGCATGTGTTATTTTATTTAATCCTTTTATGAATGGAAACACCACCCTCAGTTTGGAGACTTAGAGAGACCTAGCAGTGTGCCCAATGTCACACAGTTTGTTATCGGTGAAGCCTGTGTTCCACTTCCCGTAGCTTTTTATAAATGTATCAGGTTTTAATCTAATAAAAAAAGATTAAAATGACTAAATCTACTTGACATTTTGGAATGGAATATGATTCACCTTGAAGAAGAACACTTTGGATTTTGGCATAGCAAGCTGGCTTTTTTTTTTTTTTTCAAATCATTTTTATACAATTCCTGTCTGGTCCATTATGGAGCTGTACATGTGCTCTCTAAATACAGATGACATCACTCTGCTGTTAACACCTCCATGGAATGTTCCCTCAAATAAAATGTTTATCCAACTTTCAGAAATGCTATCTGCACACTATTCCCAAACCACCTCAAACTACAGCTAGCTCATGTTCTCCTTACCTGTTCACATCCTCAGCTCATCCATAGTAACTGGAATCAGAGACCTTTCTTTTAATGGATCATATTATGTCTGTCCAGTACCATCTATTTCCTTAGAAGTCCATTGTATTCACTAAACAAGTGGCCCCATTTCTAAAGCATTTGTAAGAAGCTTTATAATGGTTTCTATGGTGATAGAAGATGAAAACATTACTTCAAGCCATTTAAAATGATAATTGACCAAAACAAGTTCATGTATTTTTTTGTTTCTTGCCTGACTTTTAAAAGGCCTGTGGTAACTGGGTTTGTGATTTGCAGAAGCCTTTTCCTCCTCACTTCTGGGTATCAGACAGCAACCTGGTCACAAACATTGATTTCATGATGAATGGCAGCAGAGCAATTTCAGCAAAGGTTCTAGGTGAACGTTTTGTGGCAAGCATTGCCATTTCGTGGGTAGAGAGTGATAGGACTTCAAAATGAACCATCAAGCCCATAGGCAGGCTTAGTACAGCAGGCAGGCCTGTTTTCCGGGATGGTAGTTAAGCCGTTTTTCTTCTGAATCAAATATCAGAAGTAAGCCTTTCCCATTTGTGTATGATACCAAAATAAACAGAAGTTCCTCGCAAGGGAAGCATTTTGATTTAGCCCCGTTCAACAGATGGTTGTGGGGACATAGTGTGGGGCTGTGGAAAGGGAGCAGGCTTCAGGAACGCCAGAGCTGGATTCAGGAGTGGAACTTCCTGAAAACATTACTTACCTGCTTTGCTTCTCTTTCTTGACCAGGAAATTTAAAACAATAGTACTTATAGAGTCAGGATGTTTTGATCTAATACCTACTTGGTCCCATATTAATTATTTTATTCATTATGATGACCAGACACCTGACTAAAAAAAAATAACTCCAAAGAGGGAGAATTTTTAGATCACTGCTTGAAGTAAAGGACAGTCACCTGGATGGGAAGGTAATGCTTGCAGGCAGGGTGGCTCACTTCCTGTGTCTGCTGCAGCTCACTTGTGTCTTAGCTGACAAGGAAGCAGAGAGAGAGACGCCAGGTTGGAAGAAGGTCTGGGCTATAAACCTCAAGGCTAGTCCACAGGGACCCACTTCCAGCACTCAAAAGGGTCCACACCCTCCCAAAACTTGCTGGCAACCAAGTGCTCAAACACACAAGCCTTTGGGGGACATTTCCCACTCTCACCATGACAGAGCCTTTCTTGTAGAATTCTCAAAAGCCAGAACCTATTTCAAGTCAAGTCAAACCTCACCTGGGTTTGTCAGGACACAATAAGGGAGCTTTCTTATCGAATAAATTGATTTTCAGAAGCACGAATAGCCCTTCTCTTCCCTCTTTCTCCTACGTCATGAGTTCTCCCTCCTCATTAGCTAGTCCTGGTAGCTACTTGTCTTATTATACCAGAAGTGTCTAGGAATGTGGAAAATTCCCATTCTTCTCAGAGAGCAGAGAAGCAAAGCTCTGTAACAAACGCCAGAATTCTGTTTGGATGGCAGGAGGGTAGTGGTGGCTGTGAACATACACTGTAAGTGGTCCAGTTGTTCACAAACACAGCACTGAACTTAGTGCCTGGAACCTAGCACACACTCAAAACAGAGGTAGTAGTCTCCTATGATAAATACATCAGATGCCCATCTGGTGAGCCTGTATGTCAGAGCACAGTGATGAATGCAACAGACCCCTTCTCCCGGGAGCCCTCCGTATCAAAGTCATGGCAGGTTTTGCTTCATGTTCAATCTGTGTTAAGTATCTGTGTCATCATTAGAACAACAAGCACAAACTGTTGTTTTGCTCAAATATCCTATAGCAGAACATTCACGTGACATGAATAACAAATTATATTTTCATTATATGTTATATATAATTATATGTTCCAGAGGACTGAGCTCAAAACAAGCAGGGAACATTTCATTAAACAGCAAAACAAAGCCGGGCAGTGGTGGCACACGCCTTTAATCCCAGCACTTGGGAGGCAGAGGCAGGCGGATCTTTGTGAGTTCGAGGCCAGCCTGGTCTACAAAGTGAGTCCAGGACAGCCAGGGCTACACAGAGAAACCCTGTCTCAAAAAAACCAAAAAAAAAAAAAAAACCAACAAAACAAAATCAAATTATTCAAGATACATATTGATCACTATGATACATAGCAACAAATGCTATTTTTGGATTCTATAATTGAGGTGCAATCAACATCCATCCATTTTTGTCATCATTTTTACCTGTCATTTCACACATGCTTGGGTCAGAATGATAGAGAAATTCATTTGCTTATTTCTTCCTTCCTCTGTTGTAATTGTCATTATATTCCAGCCTCAAATAGGTTATATTGGGTCTGAAATTAGCTACTTATTAAGTGTAGGGTGTAACAAGTTACTTAACTTCGCTGAGCTTCAGTTTCAAATCTATTAAATGCGATTAAATTTAATAGTATCTCCCTTACAGTCTACAGCCTTGCCACCCTGTGTGCACACAATCTCTTCTAATAATATCCACCTTATGGAGTTCTTAAGGGATTAAATAAAATAATGCATCTTCAACACCCAACAGAGTCTAGCATAAGTGTAAGTACTCAACAAATGATTATTATTATTGCTGTTATTATAGTTGTTTATGATTGCCTTCATATCAATTCATTATCAAAGCTGGATTTTATGAGCTCCAAACAGGAAATAGTTTCATTTGTTTTGAAATTCCACGGCCCTCAAAAACATTCTTTCTGATTTTGCTTTGCTCCTGTGTATATTTTCTTGTTGTGGTTTGATATTAAACAAGAGCCTTATTATCAGAATTTTCAAAGTCTAGATTACTTTAAATTAAGGCTTCTATTTATCACAGAGTAATGCTCTTCCCCTCTCCCTAGATTCTGCAGGATTGAAAGGAGCCACACAGACCCTGTTCCTTAACTTCCTTTGTTCCACCTTCTCAGTCAGGTGCTTCTGGATTCTTTGGGGCTGACAGTCCAGAGGAGACATGGGACATAGTTCCATGAGGTAGATAGAGCTAGAGTAGAAGCAAGCTGCTGTTTCCTGAGCCTCTCTCACAGTTGTTCCTGTCTCTCTAATGGGCTCTATCCTGACAACTCTCCGGCTTTCCATTTTTTCACAGAGCAGAGCTGTAGGTTCTCATACCTTTGCACATCTTTGTGTAGGATGTCAAATACAGCAGGGTGCCATGGCTCTCTGCCTGTGATCCTAGCACTAAAGAAGACAGAAGCGAGGTCTAGGCCAGCCTGAGCTATTATACAAAGTGAAGCCATATCTTTAAGCATCAAACAACAAGATCTTTTCCCAAGAAAGCAATATTCTTTCTCATTTAGGTTTGACTATGGAGCCCAAATACCTTCTATGTGGTTTGGCTTATGAGAAGGAAATTCATCCCCTTTCATTTTCACTCTCTGAAGGAACTCACTGATGTTCTCTCTGTCCTTGTCAACTCCTATGCCAGAGCCTGCTTCTTGTTCCTCATGGTTCAAGAGCATTCAAATCAAGAGGGGACAAAGCACTAATGCCCTCCCTCTCACATCTTCCCTTTAGAGATGCTCTAACTTTTTTTTTCTCTAAAATGAGGGCTGTCAAAAAAAACCTAGCTAGCAGGTCATGCATGAATGTGTTTAGCAACAAACTTTAGAATGTGTAGCTGTTATTGCCCATTGTCCTCAACCCTGGTGCTGCAGCGGAAGC
This sequence comes from Lophiomys imhausi, assembly GCA_907164525.1. Classification (NCBI taxonomy): domain Eukaryota; kingdom Metazoa; phylum Chordata; class Mammalia; order Rodentia; family Muridae; genus Lophiomys; species Lophiomys imhausi. The sequence continues at coordinate 1,705,295 of CAJQZJ010033152.1, forward strand.
CTGCAGACAGCAGGAAAAGTCCTATCCAGCATCCTGTTACATTTTTATTATGCCTGAATTTTTTTTTACAAGTGTTTTAATTAGTTTTCCTGTCTCTTTCCCCACTGTTTCAGTCCCTCTCATGCATAACTGTTAGATTAATTTTTCTTAAAATGTCCATTCTTGTCATTTTTTTTTCATTCAAAGTTTCACAGCTTGGCTCCCATCCCAACAGCCCCTTTAAAACAATAAAGGAGCTTGGGCTTCATAGTGAGATCCTATTTCAAAAGGAGAGGAAGAAGGAGAAGGAAAGACACAGATAGAGAGAGAATCAGAGAGACTCAGACCTTCCTGTTGTGTCTGTAGCTGTGAAGTTTAATGCAGTACTAGATACTTTCAACTACATTTGTCCACTAAATTCCCTCAGCTACACATAGCAACTCTATTATAGTATAATGAGATATCCCAAGACACTAGACAGTCAGACAGTCTTTCTTTAATTTTATATTCCCTTTAGGAGTGGCCTGTTGCTGGACACTCCTGCATTGCTCAGAGCTGGTTTATTCAAAAGCCACATTCTGTATCAAGAAATCATGAAGTATAAAATCTAGAAACCTAGAATTTTAGAACTCAGTGGACACCTAATTCAGCTTTCCTATTTTATGCCTAAAAGAGTCAAAAAGGAGGAGACTATCCTAAATACAGCAGGCTATTTGAGACCCAAGTGGAATTGCAGATTCCTCTGGGCTCCCAAGCTCAGGTTAGTTACTGTCCCAAATGTAAATCACTTTCGAGTTAGGCCTGTACAAGAGAGAATTATCTGTCCCTGCAGTGGAAATGGAATACATGTTGTAATTCTGGGACTAAAACCAGATCTGGTAACACATGCCTGTAATTCTGACTCTCAAAACTGAAACAGGAGGATGCACCATTTGAGGCTAACCTGGGCTACATAGACACTGTCTCAAGTGTATAATGAAGCTGGTATTAAAGCCTTCTCTGATAGCATGTAGGGAGAAGATTAACTATTAAAAAGAATTCAAGTGGATTCTGAATTTGTCTCAAGATGCTAATGGATCTTTTCAGGCACAGGATATTTCCTGGAGAGGAAAGGTTAAAGATAAAACAAACCAAGTTATGTTAAATAATAACGTATCAGGAAATTTCCATTTCAAGTAAGACTAAAGAAAGGAAGGATGTTGGCCAGCCCAGGACTTGGAGAATAAAAATGGGGGGGGGAATGCAAGAAATGGGGCAAGCAGGGAGACTGAAGGAGAATATTGGCTAACACAAAACTCCCGTAGGCTGAAAGCTTTAGAAACAAAGACATATCTCATTTGAGTTTATATCACTTTCTTACACTATACAGTGGTCACCAGTCATGACCCACTTTGAAGTCTCTTAGATACAGAACACTGAGCACTAAGGACACTTGAAAAATAACAGATAGAACATTGTCTCCATTGCCCATGCTTGGAGATAAGGGATGTTAGAGTCAAGGAGGATACTGACTGGTAGGTTAAAATAGTAGATGGAAGAATGCATCCCCCCCTCCCGACCCCTGGCAAGTCCATGTTCTAATCTCTCCTGGGAACGTATGATTGACAAAGGAGAATTAAGATTCCTAGTCAACAATAGGGAGAGTTTCCTAGGCTGTCCCTGTGAATGCAATTACACACAGGGGTCCTTAAAAATGAAGGGAGAAGCAAAAAGAGAGCCCAGAATGACTGCAGTGTGAGAATGATGCTGTCTGTAGCTGGACTATGGAAGACACAAAGTCAGGAACGTACAGAAGATATCTGTAAAAGATAAAAGACACTCTCCACCAAGCCCTGGGAGAAGGCTGTCCTGCTGGGACCCTGACTCTAACCCCTGAAACCAGTGCTAAGCTTGCAACTCCAGAACTACAAGATGACATATTTGTGATGTTTCGGGCATTAAACATGTGGCTGAAAAGACCAATTGAAAGTTAATAGGGCTTAATTTAGATTCAGTAAGAATCTTTTTTTTTTTTTTTTGGTTTTTTTCGAGACAGGGTTTCTCTGTGTATCCTTGGCTGTCCTGGACTCACTTTGTAGACTGGGCTGGCCTCGAACTCACAAAGATCCGCCTGCCTCTGCCTCCCAAGTGCTGGGATTAAAGGCGTGCGCCACCACCGCCCGGCTTCAGTAAGAATCTTAATGCTAAGATTTAGCCCCAAACTATTCAAGTCCCTTGGTTTTCCGGGCTCAGTCATGTGACAAGGGCAGGTACAGCTTCTATTCCTGTGTCTGCAAGGCTTGTCTGAGCTTACTTCTCTAACATTATCTGCCATGTACCTCTTCATAAATGCTTTTTCTTGCCCAACTGGAGCATTGGTTTCCCTGTCATGCTTCCTGTACTTTTCCCTTGTCACTTGGAAACCTCTAGCTCCTTTGACTTTGTGTACCACATGACAAACAGTTTCTTAATAATTAGTTTGATCCTCAATCTACATCCAACATTATCATTTAAATCTTGGAGGCCCTCCCAAACTTCCCCGGTGCTTTGTTCTTAGCTCTGTTATGACTACTTGTGATAACTTGCATGCAGCTTTGTCATTTGAGTGTGTTTCTTAATTCATTGTGTTGATTAGAAGCTCCTCTGGGGCATGATGCATATTGTTTGTCTTTATACCCATAGAGAAGCAAACAATACTTTTTATATCACAGATGCCTAGAATATTATTGTTCAATAAAGTCATGAAGTGTTTGTCTCTACAACTTAAAGTGGAATAAATCATAGTATATACTATCAATACTACCTACCTATCTTGTACATATCCTGAATGCCACGATTCATAGCTCAGAAAGCATAACCCACAAATAGCTCTTTCATATTTTAGGGTATCATTCAATCTTCAATGAAGAGAACACAAACCTTGATGTACCTGTGACATTGCCTGTTTGCATCTGTTGTTCTCCTGTAGTTATTAATGGCGCCCCTTTCATTTCAAGAGTGCCATTACAAGAATGTCAAATTAGGTGATTGTCAGACTTTCCGAGGACACAGGCTACAAAGACAGTCACTGACTTCCACCTTTTCCTGGGAATGACAACTGGAACCCGGTTACTCTCACCAAATGTTCTCTTGGCTCCAATTGCCTGACCTGCTTCTCTATTCTGTCCTTTATGCAGCAGTCATTAGACTATAGACCCACCCCTCCTTGTCTCTGTCTCCTCACACACTTCTGCTTCCTGTCCTTGTCTAGTGCTGAACTTTAAGGAGGAAGAAAAATGAGGAAGGTGGGGTAAACCTAAGGTGAGCTTCTCTTTCATCACTCCCACCATTGCGTACCCTAGTCTATCATCCTGTTCTCGCGTCTATTCCCAGACACGTTACTATCCATTGTTCTGCTTCATCTTATCTAATGCAATGGTGATGCTTCACTTGCCCCAATACCCTTAAACGATCTTAGCCACCGATGCTGTAGGTATGCTCCCTAGCATTCCTCACTTCCAGGCTAAGTCACAGCTTCATATGCGAGAGTCTCCCAAAGTCTCAGATTGTAATTCAACACATTTTCTTCCCGCAGATCTGGAAAATGTGTTCTGGGGACGTTAAGATCTTTTACTCAATAAAAGATTGCAAGAGTCAAAGAAGATTTGCAAACACTTGATGGAACAACTTTAAGCATTTTCTTTTCCTGTGCAACTTCTTAGCGCCTTTAATATGCAAATGTACATCATGAATCTCCATGAGAGATATGATATGCTGTATTTCATACACTTATTTGACCTTGGAACTTTTTTCCTTTGAAAGTTTCTTAAAGGTATATTGTACTGTGAACACATGTACACACACCAGATTGTCAGTTCTTATGAATTGACACAGGGATTTGTATAGGTACAACCATTTCAGGGGGACAGTGGTGCTAAGTGCTGTAGTTCTGAAGAACTGGGTTGAGAATCAATCCAATTAAGAACTGTAAGCACGCAGAAATGGAGAGATACATGATCAAGGGAATGCCTTGTAAAAGCTGGTTCTGATCAGCTCTGCTCTGTTACAATTAGTGAGGAGAAAGTTCTACCATTCCCGTGTAAGTAGGGTGAGTGCAGATGCCAGTAATACATTGTATACTTAAAAGTCAGAAGAAGACAGACACAGTGGCACACCCGATTATCCCAGTACTTGGGAGGCTGAGGAAGGATTATGAGTTGGAGGCTCTTCTGGGCTGTATAGCAGGAACACCACTGTAAAAAAAAATGCTAGAAGAAAAGATTTAAAATTTCTAGATATAAAACATGATAAATATTTGAGGATAGATGTGTTTATTCTCATAATGTATAGATATGTCAAAACAACATGCATTAAAATACCAGTATGTCAATTTTTTTGTTTATTTTGAGATAAGTCTCAATATATAGCTCCGGCTGGCCTTGAACTGATGACCTTCCTGTCTTAGCCTGCTGAGTGCAGGGATTATAATCATGTGCCACTGTGGCTCAGATAAAATACATAATTTTTATATTTTATGTATCTTTGTGTACATAAATAAATTATTTTTAAGAGGAAAGAAAGGCTAGTTTCTATCTAATCTCAACTTTTGATTATTACATGGCAGTTCTTGCATAAGGTTCAATCATGTATGTCTTCTGTTTCTTCATCTTAGTAAATAGCCTGGACAATGGTGATTTAAGTAAAAATAAATAATGCATGCTCAACATGCATCCCATGGATTTTTAAAGATGAAATTCCGAAGAGAGAACTTTGGGAACAAACAGGCTTTTTTTTTTTTTTTTTTTTTTTTTTAGTTAAGTACATATGAAAGTACTGTGTTATTTCTTAATTATTTTAGGTTTTAAAATTTTTATTGCATTTTATTTATTTTTTCCTTTTCAACTTATTTAATGTGTGTTCCAAGGTGTGTTCATATGTATGGGTATGTTTGTGTGTGTATGTGTGTTTGTTTGTGTGTGTCTGTGTGTGTGTGTCTGTGTGTGTGTTTGTGTGTAAGTCAGAGGATAACTTGTGGGACTTGATTCTTTTCATTCACTGTGCTGTACCCAGGGATTGAATTAAAGTCCCACTGAGCCATTTCACTGGCCTCTCAGGCTCATGTTTTTTTTTTTTTTTTTTTTTTTTTGGTCTTTTGAGACAGGGTTTCTCTGTGTAACAGCCCTGGCTGTCCTGGACTTGCTTTTGTAGACCAGGCTGGCCTTGAACTCACAGAGATCTGCCTGCCTCTGCCTCCCAAGTGCTGGGATTAAAGGCGTGCACCACCACGCCTGGCTGCAGGCTCATGTTTTTGAATACTTGGTCCCTCGTTGATGGAACTGTTTTGGAAAGGATTAGGAGGTGTGGCCTTGCAGGAAGAGGTGTGTCAATGAAGCCAAGCTTTGAGGTTTCAAAAGGCCCATGGCACTTCCAGTTTGTTTGTTTTTGTCTCTTGCTTGTGGATCAGGTTGTGAACTCTCACTGCTGCTCCAGGTCCGTGCCTGCCTACCATCTGCCAAGCTCCCCACCATGATGGTTATGGACTCACCATCTGAAACTGTAATCATCCCCAAAAATTATCTATAAGTTGCTTTGGTCGTGGTGTGTTACTGTAGCAATAGAAAAGTAATTAAGATAAAGGACAAGGTTGCAAATCCATAGGCACTTTCAAACTTTTTTTTTTCAAAGTAATTTCATCTAAATGATTTCTCCCAATATATAGAATAATTCACATATTTCCACGGCAACTTTCTTTTCCTTTCAGGCCTGTCCAATCCTGAGTTCAGTGTAGGACTCAGGATAGTTACAATGCAGACAGCCCAATATAATTACAAACTTACCTAAAACATTAAGACATTTTTTTAGTTATATTTATTTGTGTGTGAGCGTGCACATATGCATACTTGCATGAGTGTGTGTGTGTGTGTGTGTGTGTGTGTGTGTGTGTGTGTGTGACGATCACTTCACATTCTGCTTGGGCAAAGCAGAAGGTATGCCTCCATCAATAAAAGCTAAAATGCCTCATGTTGCATGTGTGACACCACGGATGTTTCATGGATGTCTTCTTCAGTGTCAATGTTCTATTACTGTGAAAGGACACCATGACCCAGACAACTCTTATAAAAGAAAGCATTTAATTGAGAGCTTGCTTCTGGTGTCATAGGTTTAGTTCATTATCATCATGGTGGGAAGCATGGCGGTGTGTGAGCAGACATGGTGCTGGAGAAGGAGCTGAGAACTCTGTACTGATCCACTGGCTGAAAGAGAGAGAGAGAGAGAGAGAGAGAGAGAGAGACTCAGGGCTTGGCATGGGTTTTTGAAATCTCAAAGCCACTCCCAATGACACACTTCCTTCAAGAAGGCCATGCCTCCTAATTCTTTCAAATAGTGCCATTCCCAAGGTGCCAAGCATTCAAATCTATGCACCTATGGGGCCATTCTTATTCAAGTCACCACAATGGGGACAGTACAAAGCAAAGAGCAGGAGGAGTGGGAACATGTAATTAGCACACTTCTCCATTCTCCATGCCACACATCACTCTGTCACTGGGCAACAGGAAGTAGGTCTCTTTCTTGGCCTCTGCATCTCCAGAATTAATCCATTAAACCATCTTTTGGGGTATTTTAAAACTCTAGTCAGTCTCTTGATTTGGGAACTCATTTAGAGAAGAGGGACTCTAGGTCATCAATTAGCATATCATTTGTCCAGAAGATTCTGATATGTTAAACCTAGCAATTAAATTTAATTCCTCACTCTATTTGCTTTAAAAATGGGACTTGTAATAAAGATGAGTGCCCTGCTTCTACAGAGCATGAGAAAAGAATCTCCACTGGTTATTTCGTGGCTGGGGTCATGGGCAAGGGTTAACAGGAGACACACAGGTAGAACAGATGGGGAGTGGACTACCTCCTGTACCACTACCTTCAGGGGTGGCTTAGGGATGGGCACTTTCTCAGCAAATTGATATCTGACTTATATTTTTTTTTAATGGCTGCTTTTGTTCACATAAATTTACTTTGGGTATTTTTTTTTCTACTTTCATTATTTGATACCAAAAAAGAGTAGTAACGTTTTATGAACAAGCATGGCTTACCTGAAACTCCAGTTTTATTTACAAATTATTAATTTTCTTTTTTATTTTTAAAAACAAAAGACCAAGAGCAAATTCATGAACCTGAATACATGATGAACTATTTATTTATTTCCTGTATGTCAATTTCTCGTTTTTTTTGTTTTTTCTCTACCCACCTTGATTTTAAAAATGACACAGAACCTGGTATCATGTGCTCATCTATGCCAGGTCCCACCTACCAAGACTAGACATCAGAATGAATTTCTCAGCAGTGAATTAATTAGGCATTCTTCTCTGTGTTTGCAGAGGGAGAGCCAATGGCAGAGAAACAAGATTGAGAAATGTTGAGGGAAACAGATCATTTCATCTTCCAAAGATGAAGTTCTGCAGAAGGAAGCTTCCTGGTGCTCATTAAGAGAGGAAGCCTCCATAGGCACATGGAAGAATGGGAACAAGAAGAATTCCGATTGCTTTTTCATGAAATCTGACCCAGAGTTAACAAAGAGAATATGGCGAAGCTTTTGCATATGCCATTGTGGAGGGACATGTCAATCTCTTTTCCCTTTCTCTAGTGTTGCTTAAATAAAAAGAATTCTGGAAACCGAACTAGCTCAGGTTTTTATAAATCAAGATGTCAACAAATACAAGCTCTAGTCTAGTTACAACAAGCTACAAACTGAAGTTTCCAGAATGAAATTAACAGCCTCCACCCTCCTTTTTTTTTTTTTTTAATTTCTACAAAGAGCACATTGTTTGTTTATTCTTGAATAAAGACACCACACAAAGAAGCTCTCTGGCAGGTATTCTATTTTTATTTAGCTGTTTCATAACTCAACTACAATGCTCCTTCCACCTAATGATTAGCATATACATAATAATAAGGTCTGAGAGCCTGGTCCTTCCCCATCTTGTGACAGGTACATTTTCAGCTTCTCTGGAGAGCTGAGAGCGGCTTGTGCTTGTGTATGAGCTGAGCTGTCAGTTTACTTTTGCACAGGAGTTGTTGAGGGTCAACTCTTGGAGAATGGCCCAGCCAGAGGCCCGAGCAATGATTTCCTGCCATCTGGAACAATCCGGACACGAGGAAAGATGTCAGCAAGAAGCACTCCCGTGACTCCTCTCTACCTCTTCCACGGACACCAGAACGTCCCCTAATTCCATGATTCAGGAAATTTAACGGCTACCCCCCCACCCCCAGTCACTTCATGCACAAGCCCACAGCTCTGCATTTGGTTGTGTTTCACTTTTACAGTTACAAGTTTATTGTTTAAGCTCCATGTGTGCTCTCTCCTACTCATCGCCTGGTAAGGTCACCAGTAAGTGACCTACAGTCACCCAAGCTGCCTTGCTTTTAGGACAAATTGTTTTGGTAGAAGACAATGAGAGGAAGTGGTGTCTCACTGGACCTATTTTCTGGCAAAGGTGGCATTGGAGGTTTCAGACTGTGAGGGACAATAGCGGTGAGGGTTCCAATGTCCCGCATGCGGTCCAGTGTAAGCAACAATCTTGGTGATGGAGGGAGACGGCCAAGGCGTCTTTCTCTTGCAACTGTGATGTGTACAGTCTCTTGGACTAAGATTCTTCAGTACACGTAAAAATATCATAGGCATTTAATGGAGTTGTTCCTTGAGCACACGTACTCTGATAATCATAGCATTTAACTTGATTTGTTGGGATTCTTTTAAGTTTAAGAAGTTTTAAGTTTAAGAGATGTGATTTTTTAAATATATGTTATTTTCTATGGAGAAGTAATATAGTTTGTCTTGAACTCAAAGACAAAAATGTCTGTGGAAAGAATACCTAGCACAGTTACCTTCAAGATATTTTAGGGATACATACAGTTTTGTCTTTAGTTTAGATACTAAAACAGGCTCTTTTTTTCTCCATTCTCTCTCTTCTCCACTCTCTTCTCATGTACATATTATTGTACTAGTCTGATTTTTCCAGACCCAGATGGACCACCTGAACAGAATTGTATATGGTAGGGTATGTAGGCACCAATGCAGAACTTCCAGTAGGTCTGGGGAAAGGAGTTACAATGGGATCAGTTATAAACCTCCTGGTGTGGGAAAAGAAGAGGAAGAGGAGGAGGAGGAGGAAGAGATCTAGACTGGCGAATAATGGGCCAAGGAGATGCCATGCAAACATGAGGTCTTGAGTTTGGATCCCCAGCACCCAGGTAGAAAGCCAGGTTTTGTCAAGTGCACTAGAGAGGTTGAGACAGATCCCTAAGTTCACTGGCCAGCTTGTCTAGCCAAATTGGTGAGCTCCAGATTCAGAGTCCCTGTCTCTGAAAATGAACTGTAGAGCCAGGGATGAAGACACCTAGCGTCGACCTCTGACCTACACACAACAGATCATGCATAAACACAAAAAACCATGACTAACAAGTTTTTAAAAGTGAGTCCTGTTTTATTACTTTCTCACATAGTTTGCAAGAGATCAATCACCTTAAAAATATGTCATTGGAAGAATATATAAGTCATTCTTAACGTATGGTAATGGATTGTGACCACCCTTGATACTGTTGAAATAATTTCTGAACCTACAATTTGAAGGTATGGTTGCAGATTAGTAAGCCCTTTCTTAGTAAGACAGACTATCGTTTTCAAAGAGAAATCACTATCAAATGTTTTTCTCAGCTGAAGGGCGCACTACAACTCTGTTATCGTTGCATTACAAATTTATGGAGTCTAGATCAATGGGTTTGAACTGAACAGATAGTTGGAGGGTTGAGGAATTCATGAGGTCAATATGTAGCACCAGTTCCAGGAATCCCTTGTAAAGGCCCTCAACTGTTTCTGCTTCCCTCGTTATGATGCTGCAGTAGACTGACATTCTAAACTAGAGTGGGGCATTCTTTCTTTGTCCTATTAGTTTTAAGAATTATTTCCCATTTCATCATCTTGTGCCTTAATTTTGACAAGACAGCATTTTGTTAGGAATACAGCTCAGTTATTAGTAATTTGAAGACAAAATTTAAATGCTTTAGGAAAAGTTTCTCAGTGAGCCACTATTTTTCCTATAGTTTAGAAATATTCTAAATCCCATTGTAACATTCCTACTAGTCACAGGACTGCATTGTATTTAGTGTCAGTTTTGCCATTTCTATTATAAAGAAATGTAAGAGAACAATATGCTCATATCTACATTAATTTCTTTGTTTTCCTCTTTTTTTTTAAACATTTTTTATTTATTTATTTTGTATACAGTATTTGCTCTACATATATGCCCGGGCAGATCTCAATGTAGATGGCTGTGAGCCACCATGTGGTTGCTGGGAATTGAACTCAGGACCTTGGGAAGAACAGCCAGTGCTCTTAACCTCTGAGCCACCTCTCCAGCCCTGTTTTCCTCTTTTAATGTCCACTAAATCTTATTAGTAGTAAATTATTTTAAACTTGATTTTTGAATACTTTTCTCAACACGATTTTTATGTTTCTACAGTTCTAAAATAGCACTTCTAAGTATAGGAGATAAGGCCATCTGGCTAGAACAATCTAGATATAGTTCTACCAAAGCCAGGAATACAGCCTGGTTCTATCTTTGAGATGCATCGAAGCAGGGGTGTGTGGATGTGGGAGACAAGAGACCCCCTTTCAAGGTGCTGGAGAGTAAACGCCATCCCAGGGGCTGCGTCAGCTGCTATGAATCACTTCTGCACAGATCACACTTGGTCCTGTCCATCCCCCCATCTGATAAGTGTATCTGGGTAAGCAGGTCAAGCCATTGTGCCAAGGAACAGGCCCTTCAGTGGATGCTAGGTTCTGCAGAGATATCTGGCCAATTGGCTTAGCCTTTGTCTGCATTTCCCTCTTTGTACAGCTCTGTTTCCTTGACCTTCCTGTCCCAAGGTGGATCCCTCAGAGACATCTTCGACATCGAACTTGGGACAATGCATTCTGAGAACCTAACTTGAAGCAGAGGTAAGCAAAGTAGGAACCGGGAGTTTTTCCAGTCAATGTCTGAAAGAGTTAAGTCAGAACTTTGAAAGATTCCCTGTCTTGTCTTGAACCTTTTAAAAAATAAAATAAAATACTTTCTTGTTTGGTTCCTGTGTTAATTTTTGATTTGTTTTTGTTTCTTTTGGTGTTTGTTTCGAGGAAGAGTTGTAAAAAGCTCTTTACACATGAAAAGATTAAAGAATAAAATGTTGATTTACACATCTTATGTTGTTATTAATGGGTTCTGTAAAGTATATTTGGTTCTTTCACATTAAATAATTAGAAGTTAAATAATGTATATATGCAACATAACTAAACCCTCACTGCTTGTGAAAAACCTTAATAATTAATCTTTTGAGAATCAATTTGATTGAATAGGGGCAAGTGAGAAGAGTCGGTGGGTAAAGAGGTTTGCCACCATGTCTGACAGGCTGAGCTCTGTCCCAAAGCCCCACGTGGTGGAAGATAAGAGGTTAAGTCCTGAAAGCATATCTTCTGACTTTCACATACATGCTGTGTGGCAAAGCACATGCAAGCATGCACGTGCGCATACACACACACACACACACACACACTTAATGATGAGTAAAAAATTTTAAATGTAATTAAAGGAAGTTGTTTGACTAGTCTTTGTCTAGTCATTGACAGTTCTTCTTCTGTAGAGCAGGATCTTCCATTTTTCATTCCTCGCTCCTCCTTCCCAGGTTGCTCCCTCACCAGAGAGCGTATGGATCTTTTACTTAGTTTTCCTTCTGTCTCCCTTCTATTTGAACTAATTTTTCTAACTGGAAACCTAATCAGGACATCTCTATTAAAATCTACTGTTGCCTCCTTCAAAGCTCTTCAAGGACTGAAAACTCCATGTTTCCATGGTCCTTGTGGATTTTTCCGGAAGCTGTTTTTCCTCACTCTCTGGTTTTACCCCCAGAACTGGCTCTCAATCACCTCACTTCTGGTGAGATTTGGAATGTGCACAGTCTCTCTTGGTTTTTCAGGGACACTACACCTTCTCTTAAACATTTCCCCCATTTATTATTTTATTTAACATCAGGTCAACCTTATTTTTCCTTTAAGACTTCTTCCATTCAAACACTGAGTAAGTTTAGGTAGAGAACAAATTGTGACTAACATCTTCCACTGTACTTATATGATTATATTCAACTTAAAATATAGTTCTGTACAGACTATGAGTTCCTCAAATGTAGAAAAATTATGTGTGTACCTTGAACATTTTATTATTTTAATGCCCAGTCATGATGGGCATTCAGTACACTTTTGTACCATTCTCTAAGTTTCTTTCGAGCAGAAAAGTCTATTTCTTATAGACTTTTGTATCCTCTCTACTGTTAAGCAAAACATCATGAAGCACACTAATTTGTTGAGTGCTCCAATTATCAGGGTAACTTTAAAAAAGGAAAAGAAAAGCTGAAGTGTTTATTGACCAGAAGTCTTGAGATACGATTTTTATTTCACTCCAGACCAATCACCTAAGCCATGAACTACAAGCTACTACTGTTATTCACAGGAGAGCAACTTTGCCTATCTGCCTGTGCTGTTGTGATATTAGCTATGCAAATAAATATTTTGATTGTCCTTTTGGGAGGAGAGAGTTACTTGATGACTATCTCAAAGTATATGTCAGCTTATTACGATAGGAGGACAAGTAGGTTTCTCCCCACTGCTCTCCCCCCACTGCTGTAGCTGATTCAGTGAGAGAAGTATGTCTAGCCAAAGATAAGAAAGAATTTCTTCACTGGAATCCAGACCAGACATTTTGGCAACTCCCTCTTTGCAGATGTGAGTAGATGACATCAAAATTCCCACTTTCATCTATGAGCCTGTGAAATTCAAAACGATATCTTTGCAGTGAGTAACTGCTACCAATAAAGAAGCTGTTGAATTTGGTGTTGTATTCACCATTTACTGCAGAAAGAAAGAAAGAAAGAAAGAAAGAAAGAAAGAAAGAAAGAAAGAAAGGAAGGAAGGAAGGAAGGAAGGAAGGAAGGAAGGAAGGAAGGAAGGAAAGAAAGATGATAGAATTAGTGAGGAGACAGAGAAGAGACATTTTGGGCACTCCTGGGAAATATCATTCCCTGTTCTTCTGTTTCATTGGACTGAGAAGACATAAAAACTCAGTTAAGTAAAAGGCAACACACACACACACACACACACACACACACCTCTTTATCTCTCTCTCT
>CAJQZJ010033152.1:1718453-1789848 GCA_907164525.1 Lophiomys imhausi
CACACACACACACACACACACACACACACCTCTTTATCTCTCTCTCTCTCTCTCTCACACACACACACACACACACACACACACACACCTCTATCTCTCTCTGTGTTTTTCTTTCTCACACACCCAGACATCTCTGTCACACATATCTCTCTCTGTCTCTGTCTCCTCCTCCTCCCCCACATCTAGACACACACAGATACACACACTGTAAAAGGTTGCAAGAGATGAGAATGGAATGCTTCCATAGGAACTGAAGTTCATAGTAGTTCACTCCAGACAAATGGACCAATCTGGTTTTGTGTGGTTCCAGACCCTTTAGGCTGTGACCAATTCTATTGGGGAAGAAAACCGTCTCAGCTATTTATTAAACAGCTGGGATGCACCAAACTCTAGGCTAAATCTAATATAAGAAATTCCCCAAAGACCCTCAGAACAACCTCAATACACAGTAAGATCACCTCAGTTTGCAGTTGGTGAAACTGAGGCACAGAGAGTTTAAAGACTCATGTAAGAGCAAGGGGATCCAAGTCCATGTTGATGTAGTTCAGCAAATGGAACTATAATTTAATTCCAGAGACATCAGCAAAGCACCTCCCCCAAAAGCAAAGGACAAACTGAAAGAGGAATTATGGTGCTTGGAAACGGGGACTTGTCTTCCCCATGGTGCACCCAACTTTAGGTATACTGTAAATGTCTGGGAATGAATAGGTAATTTGCAAGTACATGCACTGAGAGAGGAGGTAGATGTGCATCCATAACTATAATCGGCCAGAGGTTACAGGCACTGAGAGAAGGTCGGCCTGAATAAAATCTGAGGGAAGAAGACAGTGGCTTGTAAGTACAGAGGAGAGAGACATGATGAGAAAGTGTATTACCAAAAAATATGCTGACTGTGTGCTGCTTGTTTCTGTATTGTCAGCAACACCGAGTTCCTGGGAGTGCCAAGCAAGGTAAATCTGTAACTGGAAAGAGCAGGGAGTATTTTTCTCTCTTCCGTCCTGCTCCCCTAAATTCTGCTAATCAGTTTGGATACCGGAACAATGAATTGGATTCAGAATCTTTAACACCTCAATGGGTGCTGACATTTTCTGTCCATTTTTCTTGTTCTTAAGAATGTAAAAAGCTCTGGACTGTAGGAGTAGGTACAGGGCTGGAATGATTGTTGGAAACATGTAATTTATGAAAGCTAGGATCTTTAGAATCATTCATTCATTCAATGCATAATTATTTATTGAGTGCCATTGTGTACTGGATGTTGTCCTAGATCTCAGGGTATAAGCATCTAGTCCAAGAAGAATACCACAAAAATCCTGCCTCCATAGAGTAACTCAGACCAGAGACATTTCTGAGAGTGGCACCTGACTACAAAGAGAAGAAAACAGAACAAGGGATTACTGAGAATTTGGGTTGGTTAGGCATCTTCTGGGGCCTCTCAGAGAAGATATTAACATTCCAGAAGTCTTGAATAATGAGAAAAAGCAGAGGGAAAAACATTCCAGACAGAGGAAACAGCTAGGGCAAAGGCCCTGGGGCTGGGAACTGGGAAAAGAGGAAGCAGGAACTCTGAGCTTTTGCAGTCAGCCACATTCAGAACTTTGAAAGGCACATCTGAAGAAATCCCTGCTCAAATATTTTGCCAGAAAAACATCCCAACCTTTATCTATCTGATGTTTTTTTTTCCTTAGTATTAATGTTTGCTCTTAGTAACTTAAAATTCCCATCTTAAAAGTTAATTTAAAAAAATTGCTTGGGGTATAAGCTGCCAGATAACAAAAAGGCAACAACCAAGGTCATCGATAATAAGTAAAAAATACAGATGACAGGTTTCAGATCACCTTGGCGAGGGTAGCAGTGGTGGGGTTTGGAAATGAAAGGCTGAAAATCATGTACTATTTATTATTTTAATAAATCTGTCTTGATGTCAATGTAATCGAATGCTGCCACAAAATAATGGACTGTGCCACTACCTAAATGTTGAGGCCAAGCTCTGATGTTTATTTCCAAGACAGGAGACATTGATCCCTTCACTAATATTAATATTATTATGCTAAGTAACCAAAGTTGATTTCATTGTTTGATTTGATGGATGTTAGCGCTGTCAGAGTTCAGAATGGTCTGGGGCTAGAAGGCCACCAGGATGAATATTTTTCTCTCCTTAATTAGGCATCCTTGGAATCCATTCTAGGACAAAATCAATAAGAGAAAAACTTTGGGATACTTAGTCTCCAGAATCTTTCTGTGGGCTCCCTGGGGACTGGGATTATTTGGCACAAGAGTGTTCTCGCTTGAGACCAAAATGAGTGTGTGAGTTGGATGGGGCCCCACCGAACTGGAAAGGCAACAGGAAATGTGATGAGAGGAAAAAGACAGTTATAACAATAGAAGGAGGAAGTGAAGCCATAAAAACAAGAGAAGGAGGAAAAGTAACAGTGCATTATACAAAGTCCAAGAGGAAAGGAGAAACAGGCAGAAGCAGAACCCTAAACAGCACAAGTCTTGCAGGGAAGACTGCAGCCCTGGTCTCTTTGACTTTTGCCAGTTCCCTGAAGAAGGGCCTATGCTGACAATGTCCCGAGGAGTAAATGGACAGAGAGATACCCCGCTTTCTCGTTTCCTAAGGGGAATGTGAGTTGAAGACTGTCCTTTTCCGGTTTCATGTACCATAGGCTGCACAGGCACACAAATGTAAATATGAAGGAACTAAAAGAGGGGTGAACAAGGTCAAGAGTGCAGCAGAGAGGAAGCTGTTCCCTTTAGTAAAAGAAGAAATGCATCTCTTTCAAATACGGAAAGGGAAAACAGGCAGCTGCCAATCATTTCTCCTTGCAATATCTCATGGCAAGTCACGGTGTGTACTTCGGAAGAGTGAAAATGAGAAGCAGTGAAGAAGCAACTGAAGGATGGGCCTCTAAGAAAGCAGGGTCTCAGGATTGTTGCTCAACCAGAGGGCTTAACTTCCAGAGCTGAGTCCACCCCAGTTTATAACCCTGAAACAATAACACATGCATCCAGCTCTAATGTGTTTAAATCTAACTTCAATTCAGAGACGCTTGCCCTTCCGGAAGCATATACTACACAAACAAGGGTGGTTGGCACGGTCTGTGTGACAGAATCCTGACAGATCATAAGGCAACCAGGGTGGAAATTGCCATCTTGTCATTTACTCGCATGTGAAAGGACTATTACAAAAATAATGTCTACCTTCATGTATCCACGCAGAGTACTTTCCTAGCATGCAGGAAGCCCTGAATTTGATCTCAGTAATGCGTAAACTTGGCAAGGGTGGTATGTGTGCCTACAATCTCAAGCCTTTGGTGTTGGAGCCTACTTGTGGAGCAGAAGTTCAAGGTCATCCTTGGCTACACGCTGAGTCTGGGGCCAGACTACTAAGCTATATGAGACCATGTCTCAAACAGAACAGAACACGAGCAAATAAATAAAACCTACATTGAGGTTGGTAGGAGAATTAAGTGACCTATTCAATAGAAAAGTGCATGGCACACTGAAATGTCTGAGTTAATACATGGGTCTGCAGTATGGGATACAAGAATGGAAGTTTCTTGCATGGTTGAACCACATAGTGCTGTCAGCACTCAAACATTTTTTGGCTTACAGTAGAGGTTCCCACTGCAGTATACTCTCACTAACCTTTCTTGCTTCTTCCACTTTTTGTCCATTTTTCAAGGGTTAGAAAGAAAAAAAAAAGAAAGAAGAGGTGAAATAAAAGAGAAAAACAGTTGGGAGAATGAAGGGGCCTGCGGGGCTACACCCAAGGTCATCTCATCTGCGACCATGTGCTGATCCGAAGCTGAGCTGAGATCAGGCCTATTCCCTGCCCTTTTCTCTCATATGCTGTGGAAATTTCTCTAACCTTTCCCATGTTTTCTTGAATAACAGTGTGGCATATCCTTCCTTGTGCTAGAAGAGACAAATGATTTTTTGAAGAAAAACCCAACTATAAAACACAGCTGGCATCTCCTAAAAGGATACCGGTCTGTGGCCAAACCACCCTGAGCACTGCTGACCCGGTTTAAAAGGATGCAGGATCCAAGGGGAGGAGAAAGGGAGTAGGATGTGGAGAGCTGAGATCTGGAATTGATGCTTCCAGAATGGTGGGGAGAATTCCAGAATGGTAGGAAAAAGCTCATACCTGGGTTCTTCAATCTCTGTGAAGAAGACTTCTCCCTGGACCAGCAACTTTCCTCAGCATGGTATGATCTGCCTGTCTTGTTTCTGGAAACAGGACCAGACTGAAAAGAATGGATACAGCCCTGTAGCAGTCTCTAATTTCTAGGCACTTTAGGATGAAACATAAGACCAAAGACGACCATTCCAGAAGCCAGAATCCTTGTCAAAATCTGCCCTTCACCCAGAGAGCACAAACAACACGGGCTCTGAAACAGTATTCTACTGTAATTGGTAAGTTTCTCCTCAAAGAACCAAGAATTCTACGATTTTAGAGTAGGGAACTCTCTACTTAGAGTAGGAGCAAGGAAAGCCCTAAGATGGAAATGTATCCTTTCTTAACTTTCTTAACCTTGGCTCCTCTAACCATAGCTGATGTGACTCTGAAAATCTAGGAGTACCTCACAGGGACTTGCCCTGCTAGTCAATGCTTCAGCACCAAATGGCAAGGGTCACGGCTATCCCCCACCTTTAGACCTTAGGTTCAAGAACAAAGGCCTATGGAATCAGAAGACTTGTTGACAATGAAGTGATAAAAATTGTCTAATGAGGGCTGGAGAGGTGGCTCAGAGGTTAAGAGCAGTGGCTGTTCTTCCCAAGGTCCTGAGTTCAAATCCCAGCAACCACATGGTGGCTCACAGCCATCTACATTGAGATCTGCCTGGGCATATATGTAGAGCAAATACTGTATACATAATAAAAAAAATTAAAAAAAAGAAACTGTGTTCTCTCATTTAAAAAAAAATGTCTAATGAAGAAACTAAACTTGTATCACCTGAAGGTAAATGATAATTTTGATGTGTGGCAATCAGCACCACAGAATAGGTACAAGAACTCAGGGGCTGCTGTACTATGATATATAGGACATGGCCCAGTTGGTTTCAGAGGTTTTTTTTTTTTCCCCATGAGAGTACCTCACAAAGCCCAGGCTGGCCCTGCACTGGATATGTAGTTGAATCTCATCTTGAGCGACTGATTTTCCTGCCTCCAATTCCTGAGCGCTGGGGTTGCAGACATGGGCCACCATACCTGGTTTGTGCAGTGCTGGGAGTCAAAGTTAGGACTTCCTGCATGCCAAGCAAGCATTCTACCAATGGAGTCACACCTGTAGCTCTTCAAATGCTTGTTTGAGAACTCATAAATATAGTATTTAAAGTGCTTTCTATATCTCTGGCAACTATATATGACCAAAATAAGGTTGTTTATGATGGGCAATGGTGTATTTGGTACAGTATCTTTGTCGTCCCTTATTCTTAAACTGTAACTAAGTAAATAAAATGTAACGGTGGGATAATTTGTCACCTCCCACATATTTCCATTTCCAACAAAGGGGAGCACGCCACCTGGAGAGTAGCAAAGTCTACCTCTTGATACTGGGGCTTTTGATAGGTCCAATATGCAAAGACACGTTATTGGCATAACCTTCCTAGGTGAAAAATTATTGACTTAGGAATACACTGAAGATATACAGTAACACCACTGAATCAAGCACACTTTTTGGCACACTTCCTATTATATAACTCTCAACATTTAATGACAAACTCCAGCTAGCGAACACTGTAACACTTAGAAATTGTTTTTGCAAAATGTGCTAAAGTGTATGAAATTGCCATACATAGTAGTACAGGTTTTAATTAAAAGTTTTTTTCCCCTTATCTTCAGGCTATGTGTAATGTTTTGTATCAGGATTATTTTATTCTAAGTTATTAGATTTCAGATGGCTGCTGACATTAAGAAAGGCTAGGTAAGGGCTGGAGAGATGGCTCAGTGGTTAGGAGTGGTTATCTTTCTTGGAGAGGATCCAAATTCAGTTCCCAACACCAATGTCACGTGGCTCAGACCTGCCTATCACTCCAGCTCCAGGGGGATCCAACACCTCTGGTATCTCCGAGCTTTTGCACTTACATGCACATATCCACATATAGACACATACATGTGATTACAAGTGAAATAAATACTTTAAAAAAGAGAAAGACTTGACTTTGTAGAGTGGAACTGTTGGAGCTGATGGATTTGAAAGATCTGAACCCTGTCCCTCCAAACCCATTGGTAAGTGTTTATGAATATGTAAGTTGGAATTTTAAAAACTCTGAGCAATAGGTTAAGTAAACAGTCATTGCCTCAGATTAGCAAATGTTAAACCACTATCAGTGTGTGAAATGTTAATTGGAGGGCCTTTTTATCTCACTCTTGTCTAGAGAACTGAATTTGCACAGTATTATAGCTGCTGATTCTCTCCCCCGCCTACCCCCACCTCTTTCTCTGGTCCATGGCATTTGAATACTTAGAATCCCAGCCTGCCTGCTTGTCTGTGGCCCCGAGTGAACTTTCCTAAGGTAGTTTGAGTGACAAAAATCCCGGAGTCTGCTCACATTCCTCTGTGGAATAGTCACTTCTAAGAGAAAGAGGTGTGGCTTTGTGGTCTGGGAGTGATCAGTCAGGAACATGGGGTTCTCTTTTTGGAATTAGTTTTGTTTGTTTGGTATCTCAGATTAGGCTAACACATTTTTGTC
Organism: Lophiomys imhausi; assembly: GCA_907164525.1. NCBI lineage: Eukaryota > Metazoa > Chordata > Mammalia > Rodentia > Muridae > Lophiomys > Lophiomys imhausi. The sequence goes on from CAJQZJ010033152.1 coordinate 1,725,152, forward strand.
AGGACTCAGTTTACTTGGTTTAGGAAGCAGGTTATAAAAAACGAATTTGTGGATATATTGAGTACTAATGAACAAACTTAATGTTTTGAGATAGAAAAAGATTTGAGCACAACTAAGATATTTTTATAAACTGGTTTTATGAAAGAAAAATAGAACAGTTTTGTCCTTTGGAAAAATTACCACCCCCTATTTCAACTTCATTGTTAACATATTCTTATTTTTCTTTTTTTTTTTTTTTTTTTTTTGGTTTTTAGAGACAGGGTTTCTCTGAATATCTCTGGCTGTCCTGGACTCGCTTTGTAGACCAGGCTGGCCTCGAACTCACAAAGATCCGCCTGCCTCTGCCTCCCAAGTGCTGGGATTAAAGGCGTGCGCCACCACCGCCCGGCATATTCTTATTTTTCTAAATAAATATGTTCACTGTAAATTTTTTAAAGTTAGCGTGCTAAGTGTTTTACAGAATGCAAATAAGTTCAGTATCGGTTGCATTTAAACAAAAAGTAGTGTCTTTGTTCTAAATGACACAAGGAAAGCCTGCCTGGGTTTCTGGGGATTGTGCGGATGGAGGCATTATTAACCTTAATGTCTTAGGGAAAATATTAGTATAAGAGAATCATAGAGTCAATATAATGTAGAAACAGGGTTGCCTGTTTTAAAATGATGAAGCCTTCCTAGAATAAGATTCAGCTTCCAGATAGAGAAAATTGTGCAAATGTGCCCAAATAAAATAGGGTGTATGAATAGGGACCTAGTGATGCTCACTGATGTTCTATGCCTAAAAGGACAAAACTTAAAAAAAAAATATTCTCAGATGTAAAGGCTCAATTTCGGGATCTAAGCTGGTCAGTACTCCCCTACTCAAATTCCAGTTGCCAAAAATTAACCAACCACTTATGGGATTAAAAAAAAAAAATCTTTCAAAGTGAATCATGATTCCTCACATTATGAAGCTTTCAATTTCCAATCTCTTCCTTCTTCTCTAAAAAAGTGAGAAAAGGACACTTGGTCTTCAACCCTGTGTCTGGGATATTGGTCCCAAGAGGTACAGCTGCAAAGAACACTCTTTGTACTCAAAACAACTTGAACAAGGGCAAAGAAGCATTTTATTTACACGTGTAAACACTAAGTAGCATAGTGACAGCTCAGATAGCTGCTGAGAGTTTTAATGACAACAGATTTGATTACTTAAGCTTCAAGGTCACTGCATATACGCACATATGCATAAAAAAGTCACTTATATCTTTTGGATGCTAACATTCTTGTAGTGGTAACTCTGGCATTAATTTAGCAAGTTCTGAACTAAGACCTCTTAACATTTCATTCTTTGTAGCTACTAAGACCAAGCTGTTCTGAATCCTGTATCTTACTGTGCGGATCTGCAAGTTAGTTTCTAAATATCAGAAAACATGCCATCACCCACAGGACTTTCTAATGTAACAAATTTGAGTAAAAATGAATCACATGAACAAATTGCAGCAATAGACATCAATGTCTCTAATTTCCCTTTTTCATTTACTTTTCTCTTCAGGACACATCAGGGCAATCTGGAACTCTTTGTGGTCCTGTGTTATCAGAACACAACACCTATGACCATACACTGTCATCCTATTAACGACTCTGTTGGCTTGGAGGTAGGAAGATAACTGAGTGCTTTATAGGAGGGTTATCTGCTATATACCAGGACAACCTAAAAGTCTTGCTTTAAGCTGGGATTGACCATCTAAAGTAAGCAGCCCTAGTTATACATAAGAATCATTTGGAAGCTAAAATATATAACTGCTTGGGTCCCACTCAAGGTTGATTTGGTCATTCTGTAAGCAAACAAACAAACACAGATAAGAGAATCTCAATCGCAGTTTAAGAATAATAGCTCATTGTTCTGTTTTGTTTTCACAGCACAAAGTCCATTTTTGGTTTCAATGGGAATCTTTCCCTTTTCCAGGTGTAGGAAAAGGGTAAGCTCCTTGTCACATGAAAGTTAAAAGTGAAAATTACCTGACGAGGCAATCTCTCTTTTTGCAAATGTCCCCCAAATGACCTACCAAGTAGCAGCACACCTGACCAAGGTGGCCTCCATCTTTTACCCCTGACCATATGTGGTGACTGCATCTCCTTGGTGGGAGCTTTATTTACATTCTGACACGATTGTCTAACTGGTACTAAGAAGGAAGGTCAGGAAATATAGGTCCTTGCAAGGCTAACCACCATTGGTAGAAAAACCAAAATATTTCTGAGACAGTTGTGGATCTGAAAGGAGTCCAGCGGTCGCCAGAGGTTTCTTCTTGGCAGTATTCTGAGCAATATCATATCATATATGCAGTGTTCCATGGGTGATGGAGCCTTAAGATGGTAAACATTTTCTGGGTTAAAGCCAACAGAAGATAATTGGATAACAACTCCACAAGGCTAGCCTTGGAGGTAATGGTTGGAAATGGTAGCAACTTTATACATATTTGAGCATTTTGAGCAAGTTGTTTTGGAAGAGAGGATTGCTGGCTTGCCTGGTCTCATTTCTTCCAGTTCCTCACAGTCCACAAATGTAATGTTCCAAGCACCAAATCCCTGCAGGTTATTAGAACCAGAAGGGAGAACATGCAAGCCACATCTCAGCCACCATTGTGGGTCATTTGAAAGGGAAAGAGAAATTTTAAGAGTTTAAACTATTTCTCCTTGGAATTAATAGTTAAGCCAATGTCACCTTTTAAGCTTTATACTCACTTCTTTTATTGACTTAATTATTGCCTGTGCTGTAGAAATATATATTTTAAAAACCACGTCTGCCCTGTATTATTTTTGTCATGTCCATGCCTTCTCCATTTAACTGTTTCTTCTATTTTTCTTTCTCTTTCAATAGTTTACTTTTCCCCTTTATCTTCCTTAACATTGGTGGAAGTCGGTCTCACTCATTACCCTCGTCTTTGATTGATGTTTGGTTGCCAACCCGGTTTGATTCTCTACCTCTTTTCCACCCACTGCCTTTCCTTAACCTTCTGCTGTTTTATTTCTGTCACCTGCTATCAGAACCCTCCAACTCTATTTCTTTCCTTTCCACCTATCTCCGCATCTCCATATGCATTTTTATGATCCTACTGCTAACCGCTTAAAGCTATGAGCAACAGAAAGGTATGCTTCCTCATTTGAATGCTATTTCCTTTCCCTTAGCATAACCGTTCCTCTATTCATCCCTTTCTGAGGTTTCCCTGTCCTACCCCAATGGTACCTCTCTTCCCGTGTCACCTCCCATTTGAAGCTCATCTTTTCTCTCAGCCCGATTTCCACCCTGTCTGATTTTACAGCCAAGGATCTCCGACAAAATAAAGGATGGAGTCTATCAGAAACCAGGTTGCGTGTGTCTCGAGAAACTTTTGCGCATCCACTGAAATGAGATTAGGGACTTGGATCCAAAAATATTCTCGGGGAGTTTTCAACTTGAGCTCTGTGGCCTGTTCGGCAGGGCAAGTACAGGCGCCTCTTTCAAGGCCTTCTCTGATTCTTTTCAGTCCAGGGGTCAAACTGAAATGACATTGCCCACCCAAACTATTAAAACAGGCTGAGCAGAGAACGCCTGGGTCGGGTATCTGCGGCAGATCTGTGCAGAGCACAGAACAGGAAGGGGCCAAGGCCTTGGCCACTGCAGTCCCAGGAGTCGGTCGCTTGGCCTCTTTTTTGGGGGCTGCTCTCCCCTCTTAGGAGGCCGACACTAGGCAGGGTGCTCCCTTGGGGTGCAGGGCTCGGCCTCAGAGCCGGCGACACCCCCTCGGCGGGAGCAAAAGGGGGAGGCACAGTGCCTCCCGGGGGGTGGGGGGGAGGAGATTCTAGCTCAGTCCCTCAGCTAGAAGGTCGCGGGTTCAGAGCGGGCGTCCCCGGCCTGCGGGCCCTCCCGGGCGACACCCCAGGGAGGAGGCGTGAGAACCAAGGAGGGTACCGGCGCGGGGTGTCAGGCCGGAGGGGAGCGGGGGAGGAGGCTGGAGGGGCCGCCGGGGCCGGGGCCGCGAGTCGGTCTGTCTGTCTGTGGGCTCTCCGGGCGCCCCGAAGTCTAGGGCCGCCGCGACTCCCGATCCGCAGTCGCCGCCGGGCACTCCAGGCCGCACTTTCCCCTCCTCCCCGCTCCTTCTCTCCAGTGAGGAGCCGGGCGCGGGCGGCGCGGGGGGCGGGGCGGCGGCGGAGGGAACAGCCAGTTGTTTAAAATCCTTCTAGAGCAGTTTCTAATTCCCCCCTAGCGCCCGGGTTCGTAGGGGGAGGGGGGGAAGGAGAGCGGGAGGGGGGAGCGCGGCGGAGAGGGAAGGAGGGAGGGAGGGACCCGGCGAGGGAGGGAGGGAGGGAGGAGACAGCCGCTCAGACCGCGCCGCCGCCGCCGCGCGCTCCGGCAGGCCGGAGGGAGGGGAGGCCTGTCAGTCTCGCGCGTTGCCAGGGCGAGGAGGGCGGAGCTCCGGCGTGGGGCGGCCAATGGTGGGGGTGGCTGCGTGGGTCGCCATGGGGACGGGGCTGTTCCCGGGGAGGCGGTGATGGGTTGACAGGTGCGTGACAGTGGGAGCTGCTCTCGGCACAAGCATGTACGGCAAAGGCAAGAGTAACAGCAGCGCCGTCCCGTCCGACAGCCAGGCCCGGGAGAAGTGAGTGTCTCCGCGCCGCAGCCACCTCCGCCTCCGCACGCGCGCACACTCGCGCACGCACTCGCACTCTCCGGGAACCGCAGCCCACACGGCCGCCCCGCCGCGGGTGGCGGTGGGCGGGTGGGGGGGAGGCGAGGATAGCCTGGGGTGGGTTGCGAGGGGGAGGCCGCGGGGCGGGGGCGCGCGGCTCCGGGCAGCGGCCGCCTCCGCGGGGAGCCCCCCGGGCGGGCGGGTGGCCGCGGGCTGGCGGGCCGTCGGGCGGGCGGGGGGCGGGAGGGACGCGCGTGGCGGGGGGCGGCGGCGGCGGCGGGGATGGAAACTTGTTTGGGTGGTTGAGGGGAGCCACCCGCGGCTTCACCTCCTCGCAAAGTAACTTTGGAGCGGCGGTCCAGGACGGCCGGGCCGCTGCGCGCGGCATGCCGAGCGGGGGTCCGGCGGGGGCCGGGGCGTGGGGCGAGGGAGAAGACGGCGGGCCGTGCGCGCGGCGGGCGGAAGCGGGGCCCCGCGGGGCGCGGAGGGCAAGTGCAGGCGTGGGCCGGCCGGGCGCGGGGACGCGGGTTCGCAGCTTGTCCCAGCCGGGGCCCGCGGGGCGGTCATTCCCGGGGCGGCGGGGCAAGTTTGGGACTGGGAGCCCGGAGTCCCCGGAGGGGGAAAGTGTGCTGGCCTCGGCGGGAGGTTGGCGCTCCTGCCTCTCGCCGCCGTACACCGGCTCGGCAGCGGCCCCAGAACTTTTTGAGACTTGCAGCGTCCCCCGGGGTGGGGGGGGCGGTGGCCGCGGGCGCGAAGAGGCAGGTCCCGCGGGCCGGGGCGTCGGGGCGAGGAGGGCTGGCCGCTGCGTGGACGCGGATGGGGGCTCCTCGGGTAAGAGATGCTTGGCGCCAGCCGCTCGGCCGGGTCGTAGGAGATACAGGTGGTAACTTCGGTGGGAGCCCCGAGGACGCTGCCGAGCTGGGGTGCCGCGGTACGGCGGCTCGCTGTGGAGCTGGCTTGTGGGCTGCTGTTCTTGTGTGCTTGCAAAGGCGATTTGGTTGTTACTAAAACGAGAGCGAGTAGTGACTGTGACACCGAGGAAGAGCCCTCCCCCCTTTTTATTCCTACGTGCAGATGTTCAGACTGATTCCCGTAGCTGCGTCTGCTCTGAGGGTCAAGCTTATCCTTGTCATTGAACACACTGTCTTACTGAGGGGGCTCAGGCTGGGGGAAAGCTGGAGTCTTTCTCAGAGGTACTTTGGGTCCGTTGCCTACAAAAATAGCTTCATAAATAAATATCTAACATGTAGACTCCCGAGTTTCCCTCCTTGCTTCAGGCAGTCAGTTTTACCCTTGTAAGTTTGTTGTGCCCCAGGGAGGGGAACATTTTCTAATCTTCGTGTTGGCAGCAACACACACACAATTCTCATAGGAGTTAGAGATGGCAGGCCTTGATGTAGGAAAAACAAAACACAACAGCAACAAAAATTAACGGAGAGATGCTATTGGTCCCTCCCCCTTGATATTTTTAAGATCTTGGTGTGGCAAGGAATATGTAAAACATATAGTGTTTATTGTCTGGTTAAGAAACTAGTTACTGTATTGGAGTTTTAAAATACTAGTTTGTGCCCTTTAATCATTTGGCTGTAATTTATCTGATACAAACATCTGAAGGAGGATGCTTTAATGATTATAAAATACCTTGGGTTTCACATTATGGGGAGTAAAGGAATTGGGTTGTATTGGAAACAGAATCTTATTGGGGATTGACTGAATATGGTATTAAAGTAATTTGGGTTTTAGCTGGACTGCCAGGAATGGCTGGTATTCATCTGACTCGATTCTATAGTCTCATGACTTTAAAAAAAATATATTGATTTTCAGTGCCAAGACAGCAAGGAAGTTAGACTTGGTATGTTTTGGTCCTTTCTAGCTTGAATTCCATGACTGTCACAAAAACAAGTAATTGCCACTTTTACTCTCACATCTGCCAAACTGAACACCAAAGTAAGAACAACTCGTAGAAGTAAAGTAATGAGGGCTCTGCTAGATGGTGCTGTTTGATTTAAATCTATTTCTTCCATTTACTACAATTGGCAGTAGGAATTCTTCACTGGCTTTGCCTTATGGACTGGACGGGTGAGGGGGCCACTTTCGGAGAATTAACAGCGCCTGTTCTGGATTCATCATTTCTGCATTAATTCCTAACAAATCTAAGACAAACATTGAAGAACACCCTGTTTTTATAGAACCAATATCATTTGGATGGGAGAGTCCACTATTGTCTCTGTTTACTGAAATGTGTGTACTGACTACCGAAGATAGGAGACTTGAAGTTGCCGTTAAAGGTATGGCAACAGATTTTTGGTTTTCATTTTCAAGGTGGCAGATTTTAAGAGGTAGCTGAGGGATAAAGAATTCTTTAGTAAGCAACTTAAGACTGTTTTAGTCTTAAAAATCACAAATAGTTCATATTTCAGTAATAGGTACAAGCGCATTTTTATAGAAGTTCTTCAGAATGAGTTGTGAATAATGGCAAACATGAAGTAAACATACTAGTTTTATAATCAAGAATGTGCTTCTCATACAGCCTCATAATGGATGACGAGCGCTTACCTGTAGTATATCTTTGCTTTCTCTTGCAGTAAGAAGTCACTATATAAAGTTCTTGAAATTAATTTGTGGCTTGTACAATTTCTAAACTTTTGTTTTGTGGTTCTGAATGTAAAAGTTGGCTAGGGCCATGTTAATTGTGGATTAACAGGAGTAAATCTTGATTTACAAAACAAATAAGTCAAGCCTACTCAAATGTTTGCAGTAGGTTTAGTTAGAGACGGTGATCGAACAACCCTGGAGGAAGGGGGGATGCTATCATAGAAAATTTAACTTTTATCCTGTTAGAGTATTGCTACTGGCTTTATTTAGTACTTATAGCGCTGATCAAAATGATAATTGAATGACTGTGTAATTAGTTGTTTATATTTGGCTTTCCCTGTAATGTGTGTTTCTTTTGGGTCGGGACAATAATTCTTATTTGTTCTCTTGGGCTTTTCTTTTGACATTGAAACCCTAATACTGGAAACACCAACCTCCTGCTGATGGATATGTCAGACTGAAAGGGATCTTTCCAATGTGAAGAGTTTTCACTGTAGACATACAAGGTTAAGTTCTCTAGCCTAGTTTTATTAAAAAAAAAAAATATTCCCAAGCAAACAATACAACAAAAGTGACAACCCCTTTTTGCCAGTGTGTATGCAATCACTATGTTGAAAGTTTCATGTTTCTTTTCTCTTTGTATTTCTTCTTGTTTTCCCAATAATGCTCATAGGTAGTTTTCCCTCTTCCATTGAAGTAACAAGACAGAACCCTTGTCTGATTAACTATCCAGGGATAAGATACTAGAAAGTAGGAAAGCTATGTCTATAACAAAGATTTCTCCAACTTTGGCATTTGTCATTGAAACTGAAAGACACACTTTCAGTGACCAGGTTACCTGTCTAGGACAGGGTGTCACCGATGAGGGAACAGCATTACATAATCAGATGTGACAGAATCAAGAGTTGGTCAGCTTTGCCTTTGTGTCCATTGTGTCCCTATGCTTATAGATTCCCATGTTGACAGGTTGCAAATATGTATGTGGTGTGGGACAGCCACAGAAAATTTAGAAAAGGAAATGAGAGTCCTAAAATCAGGAAGAATCCTTGTCTCTTCAGACTTACTTTCTAGAAATTTTGTTTGATCTTTGACAACTTCAAATTACATATAATAGTGGTGAGCAGTTTCTGTATGAAATAAGTTTAACTTTTTAAACCACACTACTAAGGAAATGGTGATGAGCCTTTAAATACTGATACTATTTGTTTGTTTGTTCCTGAGGGAAGGTCTCATGAAATCCAGACCAGTCTCAAACTCCCTGTGAAACAGGATGATGTCCTTGAACTTTTCACCCTCCTGCCTCCACCTCACAAGTACTGGAATTATAGGTGTGTGCTACCACACCCATTTTTATGTGGTGCTGGGCAGGCACTTTACCAGCTGAGCTACAGCCCCAGCTTCTAATTTGTTAACTGAAAGAACTTGCTAAGAATTAAAGATGGGCATATGAAACACATAGTAAACAGTGACATTTATCAAGTAGTTACTAAACTATAAAACCAGACACTGAAAAGTAACTTTGATATTTAGCTGTTCTTACAGTTGAAAATTCAGAAATGAAATTTACCATATGCTCCTTTTAAGTGGCTACAATCTGAAGAATATTTAAATACTACTGGGTATGAGTTTTTAGGGATTAGTATCTGCTACCCATCTCGTTATTCCCCTTTCATAATTAAAATATCCCTAGCAAGCAAAAATTATGAGCCTCCCCCCCCACCCAGGAAATGAGGCAGGTGAAGTAGTAATACAGCTCTTGTTAGAAACTTGTTTGACGAAAAGTTGACACAATTTAGGATTTCTAGTTTACTCTTTTGGGGAGGGGGGTGCTGAGGGTCAGATTCGTGGCCTTGTGCCAGCAAAGCACAAGCTCTTCACTGGTAACATCACAGCCCTCAGGATTCCTAAGGGAGATCCTTATGGGAACAAAAGATACCGACTCTCCTCCTAGTTTCCAGCATGTTTCCTCTAAAATACCAAGTACTTTGGAGCTGAAATGCTATTTTAGCTGTGAGAATTTTTTCTTTTGATTGATGTCTTTTGTTTTAGGAAAAGAATAAAATAAAGGCCCCTAGTTGTTAAAGGAATGAATCTAAAGAAAGAAATTAAGATAGTCCCAAGATCTCACTGACTGTGTGACTCTGGCTGGCCTAAAATTTCCTAGGTAGACCAGGCTGGCCTCAAACTCAGAGGTCCACTTGCCTCTGCTTCCCAAGCGCTGGGATTAAGGGCGTGCACCACCAAGTCTGGCAAGTTTTAGCATTTTATGTAGATTTATTGTAATTCTTAAAAATAGTATGGTGAGCACTATATACTTTAAGAGCTATCAAAAAAATGTAAAAGGTGTATTTTCATACTTTCAAAGCCACTTTGTCCATGAAAACAATTCAGGGTGAAGAGAAAGATCATTAAATTTAAGTCCGTAGCAGTGCACCAGATGTGGCTTGCATCCCTAGTTACTACCAGAAAACAGCACTGTATTGTTTAAATCTAGACCATGTTCTGGAGCAGGCCTGGATGCCCATTGGAGGCTGACCTGCGGTTTCCAGTTCACCCCTGTAGTTTGCAATTCCAGGTGAATTTTGAATTTAGAATCTTCCTTCTAAGAAACATGGAGATCATAACCAGATATTAGTGTTGGAACATAGGGTTAGGATCCCACTCACAGCTTTACAACTTGGACGCCATCTTGAGGCGTGTGCAGAGAGAGTGATAGTTCGGCTTTGGCATAGGTGGGACTGTTCTTCAGTACTGCACATTCCTGCTCTGATGCTACTGTGAAACAAACATTAGCTGTGTGCTTGCTTGAAACATTATTTACTAACAGCTAATCCTTGGTAAACATACATTAAAAAATCAGAATCACCAAGAACACTTTTTTTTTTAATGGACTTAAAACAACTTTGGAATAATAAGTATTTTTTTTTAAATTTTGGAAGATAGTTTTGAATAAAAAATTAATTGAAAATAGTCACATTTTAAGAGTGCTTATCAGATTTTGTGTATATTTTATATACATAGCAGCTACTTATATAGGACATTATGTAAGTTAATGAGATGATGAAGAGTCACTTGACTACTTTGCGGAAACCACATATACACTAAAAAGGTAGTACTGGGTGAAGATGGCGGCACACCACAGTCTCCTAGCAGAAGCTCTTCTTGCCTTCCCTAGCTGTCAGTGTTACACACCTTGTGACAGTACTGCAAAGCACCTCAGTGAGTCACAAAAACAGAGTTTTTTCATGAATGTTTTAGATTTGGTGTTGGCTGTGATGGATGAGTAGTGATCTTTGTCAGAGTAAGTTAATAGCTAAAGGATTCCCAATAGTGGAGATATTCATATTTTCAGATAGTTCCAAGAGCAGAAATGTATCTGCACCAGCCTAGGCAGTCCTAATGCAGTGGTATATCACCTGTCTGTTTCTGTACCATCTGTATTTAATCTTCCTAGTCCTTCCTTCACCGTTTAAAAGACAAACATCAGTGGACATCATTTTCTGGTAATAGTGCTCATATTTTACTTGAAGAAGTGTGATGATTGTATTTCATTCAGGACTCCTACCAGCCAATGATGAGCCATCATGGCATCTTATATGTTTCATATTCCATATTTACTTTATAGGTATGATATTAAAGAAAGTTCAGCATTGTCTAAACTGTAGAAACTGAAGCACATCACTTTGTTTTCCTAATTTTAATTGTTTTTTTAGTTGTAGTTATTGAAGAGTATAGTTTTAATTACTAATAGAGTTTTCGTTTTAATTCATTGTAAATCAAGCCACATTAAAATACTAGTGAACTATTTGTGATAGAAGGCAAGAATATAATATGAAAGTCTCCATTTAAGTTAGAAGAGCTGGTACCACAGCAGGCTGGCCTCTGAAACTCACAACCTGATACTTGCCTGTTCCCCTCTAGTTTACCTATTTCAAATCTGTGATTAAAAAGCCACAAGCTCTTTTATGGATGGCTCAAATATAAGTAGATGGATGGCTACGTAATAAGTTATCTTACATAAGAATTAGAATGAATACTTTCTACAAAATTACAAATACAGATCATGTACAGTTTTGTCATAGAACGTTACTGCTTAATAGTAACGAGAAGAGCAATGCTGTGATTTAAGGATTTTGCTTACACTTGGCCTTTATTTCATTTAACCCCCTCCGGAAATCCCACAGGCTGTAGGTGCTACCTCTTAATGAAACAAAAGAAACTTAAGTGTTTATAATGTCTTTGCCTCTAAGTATCAAAAGCAGGGTGTAAAAATGTCTTAATTAATCTGGTTTAAAAATCAATCTCATACTCCACAGTGGCTAAAGTAGTAATTCAGAGTTGATGGAGTAAATCAAGCACAGGACAGTTCAGGATGAGCTTTTCGGCCATCCCTGTAGTGTTTGTCATGAATGTAGTAGGCCTGTTGCAGGTGCCTGGCAATACTTCTAAAAAAAAGTGAAAGGCAGGAGAAGGCGTTTTTCCTGCATGAAGGAAACACCATCATGAACTGGGAGATCTGTAATGCCTTTATTAGAAAACACAAAATTTTCCTCTGAACCAATTGCTGATCAAGATAATAGTCTTCCCGTAACTGGCTTGAAACTGGTCATTGTTCACTCCCTGATCTGGAAACCTCCCCTCTTCTCCCTGACTACTTAAACACAGCAGGAAGAACGGCGAGGCTGATGCAGAGGGTACAGTGGGGCTTGCTCTCATGGGATGATAAAGTTTGTTGGAGTAATGTGTACTAATGAGTAAATAAACCAATGTACTAGGCAATTTTTGGACAGCTATTTTGGCCATAAAAGTAATAAAATAAGGAGTTGTGATACAGAATGACCGGAAAGCTGTATTAGATTAGGTAGCCCAGAAAGGGCTTCTTGGAGAAGACAACATTTAGAAAGAGACTCAAGTAATTAATACTGAAAGGAACAGTTAGGGCAGGAGGGTTTCAGGAGGTCTCAACTACCATTCAGGAAATGTCTGCATAATTGTTCAAGGACATGTTAAGTATGAAGGTAGGGTAAAAAGTATACTTAGCTGGATTTTTTTTCTCTATCTTTCCCCCCCCCTGAGGAACTGGGATGTGAATCCAGTTATACAGTTTTTCTAGGTGGTGGGAGTAAGGATCTCTAATCTCTCAAGTCCTAGGAGTATAGTTGTCCTGACACTTTTATAATGATGTTGCTTTTGGAGAGGAAGAGCTAAAGTTGAGGAAATAGCTCTGTCTGTAAAGTCCTTGCCATGCAGACATATGGACCTGACCTAAGTCCTCAGTACTCATGTAAAAAAGCTGGATATGGTGTTATATATCCCATTCATAATCCCTGTGCTGGGAGGTAGAGACAGTTAGATCTTTGGGCTCTCTGGCCAGCCAGCCTAGCCTACTCAGTGAGCTCTAGGCCAGTGAGCAACTCTGCCTCAAAAAACAAGGTAGACAGCACCCCCCGAGGAATGGCACCGAGTTTGTCCATCAGCTGACACATTCATATGTACACACATCATCACATCCACAAAAAAAAACATAGGTTAAGGAACACTTAGGACTGCTGGATTAACCACAGGTGGTACAATTGCTGCAGTCAATTCTCTTAACTTTCCAGACAAGTTTGGATGATTTTGTAACAACCCTCATTGACCATATTTGTTTCAAAATTAATTATATGTGTTTTGTTTAGTTTAATGTCTCATTTCTCTGTTGGAGTGGACACTATATGAGGATAAGATGGCTTTTTTGCCAATGCATTCCACTGTTTACTTAGCCCAGTGCTTGGATTGATTGTTTTTGTGGCATAAATAAAGATGCAATCAATTTCATGTATGTATTCCACTGGTGTGTCACTACGTCTAGCTCATATTCTCCCTAATTTTTTAGTGTTTGGTACTAGAATTAGGTAATGTCTAAAGATTAAAAAAATATATAGGTAAAAAGTAGTCTTTCTTTGAATTTCAGAGCTGGGGAAATTACCTATTTATAATGAGTATGTGTGTATATTTTCATAGAAAATTTAACATATTCTATGCAACAAAATTTAATAATTTAAGTAAAGTTGTGTTATATTTTTCAAGTATTTCAATTAAATCTCTATTGATTGTAAACATTTGTGAGTGAAAATTAATTTAGCTAGGATAATACAAATAGTTTGTGGCAGGTAGGCCATACTTAAAAATTCATAATTTTATTTTTTAACTTTTATGCATAACCTGAGCCATGATTTGAATGTTTTGCTTCTGGTTGGTTTTCCTTTCACTAGCAGTTAGTTCCCTCCTTGAATGGGAGATGAATGAAGGTCTAACTATCAGTTTGATTCAACAGGGAATCTTAGATTGGATGTTAGTTGCAAGTTTATCAGTACCTTGATTAAAGGAAAATGCATATTGTTAGAATATGTTAAACACATTTTATACAATTACATAATGCCAAAAGTGCCATGCCATGAATAAAATGAACAAATCTGATTTAATTTTTATTTTAAAAGTAACTTTTACATACAATGTATTTTGACCATATTATTTTCATCCCTTAACTCCTCCAGATCCTACCTCCCTACCCCCCAATTTCATGTTCTCTCCCTCTAACAGCATAAAAAAAAATCCTGAAGTGCTAAGCAAATACTAGTAAGACAAACAAACAAACAAAAACAAAACCCAAAACAAGAAGCACACACATACAAAACACAGGGTCCAACCATTCTTGGGCCTGAGGCCTGTCCTGTGTGTGGTAAAACATACACAGTGGCACACTATTGGAGAAAATGGATTTTTCCCTTTGTCAGTGAGTATCCATTCCAAGTAGCTTCTTTGTTAGGGATGGGACTTTGTGTCTCCTCCTCTTCACCATGCTGGGGTTTGTCTCTTTGAACTTGCACAGGTGTCATGCATGCTGACACTGTCTCTGTGGCTTTATGAGTATCAGCTCTGAGGCTGGAAGATGCTCTTTCCTCAGTTACATGCCACCTCTGGCTCGTACATTTTTTTTCTGCCTCCTTTTCTTCACAGATCTCTGAGTCTTGAGAAGAGGGATAAAGACATCCCATTGAGAGCTGGCTACTCCAAAGTCTCTCACTTTTCTGTACATTGTCCAATTGTGAGTCTCTGTGTTAATTACCACCTACTATAAGAAGAAGTTTTTGTGACGAGGGTTGCCAATACATTGATCTATGGGTATGGCAGTATCTCATTAGGAGTATTATTATTATTACTATTATTTGCCTTTCCTTTAGGAGAATAATAGCATTAGGTGTTTCCATAGGCCTATGACCACTTTTGACCCCTTCAGCAGTATTGGATGTGGGTTCCATCTCACAGAATGGGTCTTCAGTCCAACCAGAAGGTGGTGGGTTACTTCCATATCATTTTTGCCGCAATCGCATCAGTATATCTTGCAGGTAGGTCAGTGTTGTGGGTTGCAGGGCTTGTAGCTGAGTTATATTGATGATTACTTTTCTGAGTTGGTGGCATGCAAGTACCTCCCAGCACCATGGATACAAGTCAGTAGGAGTGTAGCTTCTAGCTGGGCACTGGCTCAGTTTCTCCATTCTCTGTGATATAAGTAAATGGTGTCTTAGGCACCAGGGTCTTAATCTCAGGTTGTGGAGGGTAACCAATAGTTGCCTTGGTAAATAGTCTGTGATATTTGAGGAGTATCTATGGAAACCCACAAGTCTGATTTTTATTTGAAGTCTTTATGCTATTCTTGCGTAAATAGATTGATGGCTGTGGGATTCAGTGTAGTTTTGACCTTCTTGTATGTTTTTGTTTTCTGAGACAGGACGTTGCTATATGGTTCAGGCTAGACTTGAACTTTTTCCAGCCTCAGTGTCTCAAATTCAGGAAACAGGTGTGTATACTATATCTGCTTAGTTTTGGATTTGTAATTTGTGAAGGAATAGGCAATTTTCTATCAATGAACTCTTAACCATTCATTTTCCTGTTGTCTGGAAAGTTAAAATTAGGCAAAGGAAGTTCTCCTTTCCCCACTTCATTCTGTGTTAGCTTTTTAATGGGAGTGAAGATTAGCTGTGTTCATTGTTTGGAGGGATTTCAAGCCAAGGTTACCTGACTCTTTGTAGTTAGGCACAGAATCGGTGGCAGGAGTGTGTAGTGAAGGCTCTTTATCTTAGGTTATAGAGGAAATAGAGAATGAGGAGGGCTTGGGGCTTAGGTATAACTTTTAAGGAACACTCAAAGGTACCTCTGTCTCTACCTCCTAATATTTCCAAAATCAGTTGGAACTTGCTGACCAAGTTGCTTAACCTGTGAGCCTGTGGAAACATTCTATGATCAAAATATAACACACGTCTCTCTAAAAAAGGAGGGGAAATTCTTTTGATACAAATGATTGATACTCGCTTTTACTATGGTAATACATGTATAACAGGATCTGCCATCTAAACTAGTTTTCAGTATGCAGCTCCGTGTCAGTAATCACCCTCATGTTGCTGTTCAGCCACCACCTCATTTCCGGGACTTTTTCATCTTCCCAAGCTGAAACACTGTAACCATGAAACAGTAACTCCCCACTCTCCTTTCCTCCCAATATCTGCAACCACCACATATTTTTCTTTACGAATTTGACTATTCTAGGAGTCTCAGTAAATGGAATAAAACAGCATTTGTATCTGGTTTCTTTCCTGGTTAATTCTTACAGCAACTCATGAAGTAAATATGTTTCTGATTTTAAACTGGGGAAACAGTCTCAGGGAGTGTTTATATGCTATCCAAGGACACTCAGTGAATTGTGTAGCTTGTATCCAGACTCAGTTGATCATTTTAGCCATTTTTACTCTCTGTGTTTCTTTGTTTGACCCAGGAGAAAAAAAAATGTGAGTGATGTGAGGGTGGGATAGGAAGTGGGAGAATGTTCTGTTGTTCTGTTGGTAACATATCCACCAAATTTATTTGGAATGGGACTAATAGAAAACACAGGAGAGGTTAAAGAAAGATTAGAAGCAATTTACACTCACTAAAAGGGTGGATAGAATCATATGAACCACAAATAGTTCCATATCCGTTAGTTGGTATCTGAGGCTTAACAACTTGGATATAAACACTTATAAAAAAGGAAGATACTTATTAGGAGCTCAGGTATCTTTCTGTAACTGATGACAAATGAACTGTTATGAGATACTTTACTTGGTAAATTTGGGGGTCAGAAATAAATAAGAAAATGTAATAACTAGAAAAAAAATATGTAATCTTGAGTTTCCTTTATCTATTGTTTCTCCCAGCAGGTGTACGGCCTGTTGATTTTGTTAGTTCATACATTTTTGAACAAGGGCTTCTGGGAAATTCCATGTGGTCCGGAAGTAATATAACCATATTGAATCTGTTACCAGCCATTTCTCTGGAAATGACTACTAGGAGACAAACAAACAAACCCCAATTTCCTCATTGGTCTTTTTCATTATATATTATCTATTGCTCATGACTAGATTAAGTTATGAGATGATTACACCATATCAGAGCATTTAAAGCAAGAGTTGTTAATAGGAAGCTATTACACCATTTCAATAAGTATTTTAAACCCTGAATTAAACTTGGTGATTGATACTATTATCCTTTCATTTAAAATTGTCATGGACAAGCTTGTATGAGATGTCTGTCCTAAAATACCCATCACACCTAAATATAAGTATAATATACAGTACACGGTAAATTTTGGGAAAAACCTTGCTAATTCATTTTTGAATTCAGATTGTATTGAGTAAGTTATGTGAGTTGGACTTCAGGACCAGAAAGATGATATAGACATATTTTTCCTGAAACATTAAAAGATATTGATAGAGCTCTTTAATGCGGTGCTATGACTGATAAGAGAACTGATAATTCAGCAAGTGTTGTAACTGATACCAACTGACAAGTTGTTAGAGTTAGGTCCCCAGCAGGGTGGGCTCTTCAAAGGAATCTTGAAAAGTGTTTAATGAAGGTATGTGCAGGATTAAAACCTAGAAAGGGGGATACTCATCCATCAGCAAAGAGAGTTTTCCCCCTCCTAAGTCTGAAGGCTCAGTCAGAACAGTTATGGGGCAGGCCAGCCTCTAGGAGCTGTGGTTTGAAAAGCACCACTGTCACTGCCAAGCTCTCTGCTAAGCAGATTGGGAGGCCTTCTTTCCTCCGCTGCTGCTCCTCAGGCCAGAGGTAAAGGGATTAGGTGGTGTGTAGTCCTTAGAGGTGAGCCTCCAGGTCTGTGGGAGGCTAGAAACTTGAGACTGATCTGAGGAGTCATGGGTGGCAGCTAGCACACTGTTCTGTTTTCAGTATGTTTTAAAACTCTTGACATGAACCATTCAGCTCTTTGTGTTCTTAAGGAAATAGAGCCACAAAAGTCAGTTTCACCAGGATGGCATTTAAAATTAGCTTTAAAATGCCTGAGTATATATTTTTATGTGTTTAGTGAGATGGGGATTATATTAATCTTTCTTTCTACTATCTATTCCTTTATCCATTAAAAAAATAGAACAATGCTCTATTGTGTGCCAGCCTCAGCTGAACCCTCCTAAGTCAGATCAGGTAGTTCATCTCTGCCCACCAGTGAGCTTGGTCTTCTGAGGGGCTCACTGTCAGCAGTCACCACCTGGTGGCAAGCACTGCAGAAGGTCCTAAGGGGGTTCTGAGAAAAGGTGCTGTGTACTAGAGGGCAAGGATCGTGTACTTGGGGGATAGTCAACTAAAGAGGGTTCTAGAAGGAGGAGGAGGAAGAAGAAGAAGAAGCAACATGTATGCAAACATGACATTAAAGAGAACTGCTATACAGTCTCAGTTTACATGTTCTAGGGCCCCATGGATCCTAAAATTTGTGGAAGCTCAAGTCTTTTATGATAGGGTATACTGCCTGCATATAATGTTCCCATACTCTCTCAGGTACTTGCAGTAATCTCTAAATTACTTATATTATCTAGTGCATTGCGAATGATATGTAGGTAGTTGTTATATTGCTTATGGAGCAATGACAAAATAAGTCCATACAGACACAGTATTTCTGAGTATTGTCAGTGTGAGCTTGAACTGTGAACACAGTAGGGCCACTGTACTGGCAGACTGCTGCAAAGTTGGTGTGATTAGATGTACTATACATGGTGTGTATGCCAAGTTAAACTATTTTGGTTGTAACCTTGAGTGACAGCTTGATCTGTGAGCTAAGGAAGTTTAAGCAGAAAAGTTACATCATGAGATGCATTTTAGAGTAATACTTTTGGAAGAAATATGGAGGGCTGGGTAAGGGGACAGGTGTCTTAGGAAAGAAACGTTTGTAATAAATGAGCTGCTGCAACAATACAATTTTATGTGATTATCTTTTTTTTGATTAGTGTAGTAGAAGTTTCAGGGTATAGGATACAATGGACTCGGGAGCCTCAATGTAAAAGAAGTAGGATTTTTAAATGGCTATTATATTTCAGTCACAGACACTGAGGAAATACAAGAAGAAGAATGGGAAGGTGTAAGGAGGGAGGTGTTAAGATTGAGATGCCGTTCTTACCTAGAGATGGAGCAGTTTGGGGGATATTGTATATGTAGGACTTGGAGTTCAGAGGGTCCTAGGCCGAAATCTAGGCTAGAGATCCTGGAATTAAGAAGGGATGGGGACAAAGGCATAATATTCACAAGCATGAAGTACTTGCATTTCGATCGTTGTTCCAGACCTTCTGATAGTTGATTTCATGCTGATGAAGGAAACAAAGGCTTTAGTAAGTTTAGTAGTCTCTTCAACCTCACTTGTCAGAGCTGAACTCCATGCCCAGGTTTGGCTTACTCACTTAATAACTTCATGGGGGTATGAGATTCAAATAGAAATATTCATTTATCTTTAGTGCACAGCTTGATGAAGTTTTACCAAGTGCACACATGAGTGTGACTAAGTATGAAAGAGAAGACTCAGAAGCATTATCTGTGTTTCTACCCTGTCGGACTTCCACCAGTGTAGATTAGTTGTGAACCTTTTCTAGGGCCTAGATTTCCTTCAGTTATGAAAACAGAAGGTGAGAAGGAAATGTTTTCATGGAAACATGAAGGGAGAAAGTGAGGAAATTGAAGATAAGCCTTGGAGAATATTTAAAAGGCAGGTAGAATGAGAGTTTGAGATTTAGACTGAAACAGATCAGCAAATAGAAATGAGGGGACCTCATAAGGCATGTCAAGAAAGGGCAGTTTCCAGAGGGAGGTGGGGTTAACTTTGCCAATCCTAGAAGCTCTCTTAAGATGTTAAACAGGGCTGGATTTTAAAATAATGATTCTTCCTGAGTGAGAAAAGTTCCAGTGGAGCAGGCTCAAGTTTGTTGTTTGTTTTTTTGAAAGAATCTCCCTATGTAGATGTAACCCTGACTGGCCAGAAACACACAGAGATCTACCTGCCTCTGCCTCTTTGCTTCTGCCTGTGCCTCCTGAGTGCTGAGATTAAAACAGGCATGCACAACCATGCCTGGCCAGTGTTAGTATTCTGGGAAGTGGAGGTAGGGCAAAGTGATGGAGATGGCAGGCGTGCAAAGCCTTTCCTTGAGAAAGAACAAGCAGAAAAAAACTAACTACAAGGAGATACAAATTGATTTTACTTGATAAATTTTCCAAGTGGGAAGTGTTTGTTAGTTTTGTCACATTGTGAAGAGGTTTTGTTAATTACTAAGGTCACTTTGTTGTACTTTAAGTTTTATTAAAGAGTGACAATAATGGGTTACTGTAGGGTATGGGAAAGAAACCAGTAAGTGAAAATTTTCTCTAGTAGATAAACATTGAATGTGACTGTGTATAAATTTTTAAAATGAATTTTAAGATGGGTTACCTTGTTAGCTTTTTGTCAATTGACTTTTAAAAGCTTTCTGAATCTTAGATTAGAATAAAGGGATCATTTCCAAGAGACAGTTGGGAAATGATTGTGGTGTAGTTAAGAAAACTAAATTAATAACTTCTTGGTGGGCCCACCAGTTAGTAGACCATCAGTGCTTATACCAAATGGGGAGGGGGAACCCTTAAAAAATATAGTTAAGGAAAATTATTGTGTAACTATTTTCCCCAAGATTAAAACATTCTATTCTGTAGGAAGCAGCCTAGGCAAGAAGGTTAATAGCTCAAAATAGCTTCAGGAAGTCCCTGAAACAGACCAGGATTTACTAGGCTCCTCCCTTCCAGAGGAAGCAATAAAAGCTGAGCTTCCAAGAAGACTCAGAGCAGAACAGCTGCCAGGAAGAGGTTTAGGTCAGAGTCATGGGCTGTGTGGTGCATTCCAGGTTCCCGGCTTTTGTGAGCTGCCATTCATGCTATGGTGGGCCTTCATAATGCAGCTGTCTGTGAGTCATTTCTGCTCCTGTAAGTAACCCCAATAAAACTCATTGGCTCACTAAATTGTACTTTGGGGTTATCTATACGCTGATCTGTTGTGGGCTCCCTATTTGAGGTAAGAAGATATGTGTGCTAGATCTCCCCATCACCCAACACAAATGAAAGTAAAAAATAACCATATGACCTTTTAGATTGTTTTATATCCATATGTACTCGGGAATTTTGAAGTATTGTTTAATGAAAACGAAAACAAAACAACCCAAAAGCCACTTGAATAAAATCCACCTTTTATTTTATTATTTATTTATGTTACTATCAGGCAACACAATTTAATTGATACAGATAATTCCGTACATGCAGTAAGTAAGGCCTTGTGAAGAAGCGAGCACTCAACAGAAGGGGGCGTAAGATGGAGAAGCCTTGACGTAGCATGTATGCTTGAGTTCTGGGATTGCAGGTTTCTGAATGTCTCATATTTTTTTCATGCGTAGGTGTATGATCTTTTCGCTGTTTCTTGCTTCAGTCAGAACACACTTAGTCAGAGAGAGACATAATTGGGTGACAAAAGAGAGGATTGTGACAAAGAAGTGAAAGCCCTCTTACAATCACAAGCCCGGGAAGATCCCACTTTATTTCATTATGGTAGTAGAACTGGGGACAGAACCTCAGGCCTTCCACGTGTTAGGTGAGTGAGCTGCACCCCTAGTCCAAGAACCAGTTTTTCTGAATCTCATGCCAGCTTTTCTTAAACACATCTTTTCAACTAAGGTGTATTTTAGGAGTGGTTTTGGTTGTGCACATTAATCTTGCAACATTCAGGAGGTGAAGGCTGGATCAAGATGTAAAAAACAGCCTTGACTACATGGTTCCAGGTCAGCCTGGAGTACAGAAAACCTTGTATCAATGCCCCCCCCCCTTACAAAAATCAGTAAAATGAAAGTGTGTTTGATTGAGGGGAAGAAGGTAAGAAAAGTTAATATACAAGATTACCACAGGCCAGGAACAGAATGGAAAAAGTACTAGGGACAGAGATGACCCACAATAGCATTTGTGTACTTTGGTCATTCTCCAAGTTCCCAATAGATACCTCCCTCAAAAGCAAAAGTAAAAAAAAAAAAAAAGTTTAAATTCTGTCATCCATTCACTCATTAAATATTTATTCAGGGTCTTGCTGTTTGCCAGGTACTGTACATGGCAGTGGGGATCCAGCAGTGAAGAGACAAACCTTGCCAGAGAAGTGAACAGGGTGCTTGGCATAGGGAACACTGTGTACTTGGGAGCCAGCCAGAACTGAGGAGACTGATCCTGTCAAGAAACAGAAAGTTCAGTAGTGTTGAAGGGAGGGGCCTTTGGGAATGGCAGGCGCGGCTCCAGAGAGGAGCCATGGCTTGTTCTGGAAAGCCAGGGATTAATTTAGAATTCCTCCCAAGGCTGATGGGGCCCACTCTGAAGTTCTTAAGTAGGCACAGACCCAGAATTTATTTTTTTACCAACCTGAATGCATGAAACATGCAATGTGAAGTGTTAAATAAAAGCAACCTTATTTTATCTAGTGGTAATATAAGGCAGGTGGATTGGTAGTTACATTTGTATGTGTGGTGATAGGAAGTTTGGTTTATCCGTCATGTGTTTTCTGATATGATAAAGCTTCTATTTTGTTGTCAGTAGCAATACTTACAAAATGTGTTGTGAATAGCTGGTAAATGTCAACTTCTTACTAACAGCTATTATATTGTTTGAAAGTATATTTGAAGTAAAAAAATGTATAAGTTAGAAAAAGTTCTGAGTCATTAAAGTGTAGAATATACATTTAATTCATCTCATGACTGATTAGAGGTTTGAAATGCAGCTGAAAATATTAGGGCTATCTTTTTATACTGTTATAAAAACACAATAAATCCAGTTGTATCAGTATATTTAATATAATGTATAGTGTCCAGCAGGAGACAAAACTTATACTCACTGCTATTCTAACCAAAACACATATGTAGTTTTCTTTAATAACTTAATAACTTAGCATGCTTATATTCACTTAAAATCAACTATAAAAAATGTCCAGACCAATTTGATTTTGTTGTTGAGTAAGATAGTGTTTTTTTTTTTTTTTTGGAAAACATTCCTTAAAGGACAACGATTTGCTATCATTTGTGATCAGTTATTGGCAGGAGAGGCAATTGGTGCCATTGTTCAGAACCTTCACGTACCTTCCTGTGTGTCGACTGCTGAAGGAAAAGAAGATATTTCCACTCAGTTTCACAAGGCTTCCTAAGCCATTTCCTGTGCAGAATAGTAGGGTTTTTCTGGGTGTGCATATTCTCATTATTTTGATGGTTCTTTTGATAATGGCAGCAGCTTTCAAGTGTATGAATTGTTTCTATATTTCAGTGGCCCACTGTCATTTAGAATAGACCTGAAAGAGGGTGATATTTATGTCCAGCTGCAGACTAAAACCAAGGTGAAAAATATAGTCTAGCTTGGCCAGCCCTTTAAGACATTAAATATTTATGGTTATTGTTATATTGTTATTCTAAATTTTCCTTGGCTCTTGCCAGCATAGAAGCAGTGCAACATATTAAACATTGGCCTGTTTTTATTCATGTACTTAAGACAGTTTAAAAGACAAAGAAATGGTGTAGCTTGTTTTTATGTCACCAACTACTTCCCTTAAGTATCTTTAACTTTATTAAACAAGGGGTGTTTCATCTAGTCAGAAAATACTGTCCTTATGTCTGTTTATTAATACAACTTGAACATTTTTGATTTGTAATTCCCCCCCACCAGATTACTATAAGGCTGATAATACTTTAATACATTTTAAACTCTCTTTTCTTTGATAGAGAATAGTTTCATATGTTTCTGAAAATGCACAGGCATTTAGCTAGTTTGTAACAAGCACTGCTTGGAATTTTGGGCTTGATTCCAGATGGAAGTCACCACTCTCCCTGGGGCCTGTGGGAGGTCTCTCAGCCAACTGCACTGCTGCAGGTACTTTATTTCCAGTTGTTTATGTCTCAATGAGACTTCTCACAACTGTCCTTTACTGTCACTAAGAGGAACCCATTTTCAGCTGTTTGAATGTCACAGGAGTGCTGTCTGTCCTTTTATGCTTGCTTGGTATTGTGACCTCCACATTATTTTTTCCATTCACTAGAATCTAAAGGTTGTTGGACCCTTTACCGTTTTCTGTTTTTGACTGATAGGTTTTTATTTTGCGATTGACATTGAAATGAGCTTATACAACAGACATTGTCTGTTATTGAGGTATTCTAGAATACTTACTTTGCTCAGGGAAGAAAAGTTACAATCCTTATAACTGTTTCAAAATGTTATAAATTTAAATCTTTTGAAATTATGCAAGTTGAAGAGTTTTACAACTTTAAATTATTTTCTAAGAGCCCCTTCTAATGACAAGAAAATACTTATTCAGAACTTAAAAATTTTTGACACTTCAATTTTGTTTTTATAATAGGTTTTATTTTTGAAATTATAATTGAATTCTCTCCTCCCCCAAGTCCTGAATATAATGAAAATTCTTATGAGAAGCAATGGAAGGGAAAACAAACAAACTGTCCTTTTCCTGGCAGATACCACTTAGTGCTTCATTGAATAAATTAAATTTGTAGGATTCTACCTAATCTTCAGAGTTTTCATAAGAAGCTGAATATGTAAAAGCAAAACAGTTTAATTTAAAATAATGAAGATGTTGTGTAAA
Source organism: Lophiomys imhausi (assembly GCA_907164525.1). Lineage (NCBI taxonomy): Eukaryota > Metazoa > Chordata > Mammalia > Rodentia > Muridae > Lophiomys > Lophiomys imhausi. The sequence goes on from CAJQZJ010033152.1 coordinate 1,749,374, forward strand.
GTATAGTATGAGGAAGTTTAGAGTTCCTGGTCCTGCCCTTCACTGCTTATGCGGTCTACACTGTAAAGATAACTGCTGTGTTCATTACGGACACTCACTTTAATGTTCTTATATTGAGAGCATATATTTTGTGGATCATGATTTTGCCTCTTTATTTCAAAGAAAGTAAATTACAGTTTTCATATTTACAAGCACCAAAAAGAATGAAAAAATTGCAGACAAGATAGTAACATGCCATTAGTTTGGCAAAATTTACTTTTGGAAATACATGTGTTTTATGGTTTTGAGATTTCTCTCCACTTTGAATGTAGGATTTTAAATGCTCAGACTTTCCAGTTCCTGTAGGTGATAGTATAAAAGACAACCTTGGCTGGATATGAAACATCAAATCAAAGACCACTCTATGGACCAGTGTCAAGGCCTTGAAACCCAGTGCTCCAGGACTCTGTAGAGTTCAGCCAGTTTTTGTTCACCTGATATAATAATCGAGATGAGGACATACTTTTCAATTATCTAGTCAGGATTTTATCTTATCATATTCCCAAAGTGTATATAATTAAAAGGAGTCAAAACAAGACAAAACACATATGCACACACAATTAGATATTATCTCTCCCAGAGAATCTGCAAAGAAGTGGTTTATGGTTCTTGAGTGAGAGGATAAAGTGTCTTCTCATTGGATGGTTATCTCTTCTATATATTTATTGAAATAGATCAAAGAAGATTATATCAATTGAAGTCTATTTGGATAAGATAATTGGTCTATTTTTATTAGGTAGTATTAGGGTCTTATTAGAATGGTTACTGGGATGCTTGAAGTTGACAAGCCATTTTAGCCCAGGCCTAGCCAGGAAATCTTTCCTCTTATTTGGCATTCAGATAATTTTCCATTGAATTTTGCCAACTATTCATTTGGCTTGGGACCTTTGTAGACTTGGAAGGTACTGATGGACCTGAGCATGTCATGAGGTAAGAGTAACACTTCCATCCCAAGAACACATTAGTGACTCTTCTCTAAATCTGTGATCATCTGAAAAAGATAAAGGACAAAAATATGTGATAGTTTTAGTAAACTATTAAGGTATTTTAGTTAATAGTTGAAGATCATGATAATGTTAGCTGATGACTCCATCACTCTGATACTAATTTTATGGCCTTTGATTAGTATTTATTGGATGAGTCCATTTTGAGTGATGAGGAAATCATTAGGAAATTCTCAATTTGTGTTCAGTCTCGAGAAAAATGTTATAGTATGTAGTTGAGTATTTCCCAGAAATTAATGTTTTAGTGCATGCTATTAGGAGGTGGAGTAGTTACAGCTATGATTTAAAAGGTGCTTGCTACATCTTTATATGTGGATTTGTGTAAGCCAACAGCCTTCGGAAGGTGGTAATATGTCCCCTCTTCACAAGACGATGTGACAGACTTGGAGATGTCTGTTGACATTCGCTGAAACTTAGCTCAGAGTAACAGGCTTGGGATTTGAACTTAGGTCTGTCAGTAACTACAGGTACCACTGTTTTCACTCTAATTTTTTGTCCCCTAAATTAATGCTTGTGTTGTCTGGAAAATTCACTTCTGATGAATGCTTTGCTTTCCCAACGATGCTGGTTAAAGGAGGTGTTAGCCTAATAAGGTGCTAATTGAACAGTGCACAGAGTAAGCGAAAGAGAAATTAAAGAAAAGAGTGTGTGCCGAAGCCATCAGGGAAACTGCTTGGAATAGCTGTGGAACTTTAGTTCATTCAGTTAATGCTATGGATGCATGCTGAATACCGGACCTGGTTGGATATGTAGGATGCAAATAAAAATAGAGGAAGGCAGACAGGATATTTCTTTTGGAGAAACTAATTGTTAGATGTTTAAAAGTGTTGTGTCCATCCTGAAAAAAGTACGGAAGCCCTGTGTGAGCAGAAAAGAGCTTCTACATTGAAGAATAGTAGCGTATTCCCTAGAAAAGGCTCATGAAGGTGATGGACAGTATTTAAACCATGTAGCATTTAACTGCTTCTGTGGTCACCAGGAGCAGCGGCACCACAGGACTAAATGCTATTTTAGGAAGCTTGAATTCCAGTGGCTGTGTTGTTTTAAATTTCCACAGCGGGACATTGGGACAGTCAGAGGAGCAGGTCTGGTCCAGGGCTTGGTTTCCACCTCTTCCGCATGCTGGATTGAGCATTCGCAGGCTTAGAGTACCATTCCACTCTGCAGTTGGAGTTCTGGAATGCTTTCTGGCCAGCCCAGGTCTTGTAATTTAGTGAGTGGAAGGTGTGGGGCAGGATGTACCCTTTTTCCAAGTTAGATTTAGTTGTCTTGTGACCATGAAGCATTTTGTTGAGTGGGAATGCCTACACTTCTATAACAGCACACTGTCAGCTTTAGCAGTATAAGGATCTTGCCTTATTTAATTTGTTTAAAATGTTTTCACTTACCCTGTTTCCATTCTCATTTCTTGTCTCTATTGACATTCATACTAATGTGTTTGGGAGATGCCTGTGTCTTTAAAGATTGTGTGGCACACACATGCCTTTAGCCCCAGCTGTTGGGAGGCAGAGGCAGAGAGGCAGGTGGATCTCTGTTGAGCTTGAGGCCCACCTGCTCTATATAGAGCTCTAGGGTAACCAGGGCTACATAGAGAGACCCTATCTCAAAAACAAAGAAAATGAAACAAAACCAGAACAAACAAAAAGAGTATGGTAGTGCACATTATGTTTATAATTTATATAAACGGTGTCTTGCTAAAGATTTTGTGTCCCCCCTCCCACAACACCTTAAAATAGTTCTTATAGGAAATTTTAAGCATTTACTCATGTAGAGAATACTCTAAAATCCGCTCTCCACTCAGTCTTTTCTAACTGTTTTTAACTGCTCCTGGCCTTGGCATCTTTTTCTTTATAATCCTTCATCTACACACTTTATTATTTTGAAGCAGGTCTGAGAAGTTTTAATGTCTAATACTTACTAAAAGTTCTATTTGTGTATTTGTGTATGTATTTCATAACTTGTACTTTTTGATTTCTCATCTGGTCCTCGGGTTGGCCACCTGAGTTGCCTGTAACTTCTATTGATTTGTATGTACATGTGAGATAACTTGGAGGTGAGACTCATTTATAAACATGAAGTTCAATTATTTTTCATATGCACTTTAAGCACATAACCTAAAAGGTGATTTTTATATAGTATTTTTAGTGTAAATGCATTTTGATATTAAGTCATCATTTGAGTCTCATATGGGATTTTCTGTTTATGGCTCAGTGCTTGAGAGCACTGGCTGCTCTTGCAGAGGACCCAGGTTCAACTCCCAGCACCCACATGGCAGCTCACAACTGTCTGTAACTCCTGTTCCAGGGGATCCAACTCCCCCACACATGTAGGCAAAACACCAATGAACATAAAATAAAAATATAAACATTACTAAAAAACTTCACATTTTGGAGCACTTCAGATTACATTTTTCCTTATAACATTATATTTTAATTATAAATTATTATACTTATTTTTTAATGTGATGGGTACTTTGCCTGTATGTGTGTGTTTCTGTATACCACATGTATGTAATATCAGGAGGCCAGGAGAGAGTGTTGGATCTTCTGGGAGGGAGTTACATACCAGGGGTTGTTGGTCATATGGGTGCTGGAAAACACACCAGGTCCTTCAACTGTGGAGTCATCTCTCTAGCCTGCACAGCTCATTTTGGGGCTAGGAATACTCAGCTTGAATGACTCTGTCCTCTCACGAGCAGCATCTCTCTTCCCCAACTTTTCATTGACCCTTGGAATTTAGGAAGACATTTTCATTACATTCATTTATTCATTCACTCGTTTATTTTTGTGCGTGTGTACACAGGTCAGACAACAGCTCATAGGAGATAGCTCTCTTCCTTCACCATATGGGTCCAAGGACATGGACTCCTTCTCTTCTCTTTGTCAGGCTTGCTAGCAGGTGCCTCTAATGGCTGCGGCATTTTGCCTGTGTGGCACTTGTTGTTAACCTCACTTTTTCCAGTCTGATATTTGCAAATTGTCTGTTGTTATTTCAGTGCTCATGTCTGACAGTCAGTGAGCTCAAATCTCTTCATAACTTGTGTCTGTAACTGTTTCCTTTGCTGTTTCTCTGTCTAGAAAACTCACCTGTTCAAATAGCTAACCATGCTCACGCCTCCATTCCATGTGCCAGCCAGGAAGAGCTTCTTGCTTGGTTTGTTACAGCTGCATCCCTAGTAAGAAAACAGTAGCTGCTCAATGAATGTCTGCAGAATGCACTTGTTTTCTTGACTGTCATCTGTATGGCTGTTTCTCCTCCTCAGCAGGATATCCATGAATATTAGAAGCAATGGTCCTTACTGATTTTCAGATGTTGTAATATAATGTGTTAGTTTCATCTCTTATACCTTCCTTTGGTAAGAAATCTTAATTTTCACCCTGTTAAGTCACCACATTGCCACATATAAATCAGCACTTCATGGTTTGTTTTTTGTGGTCTGCAGAAAACTTTGTAATCTGATATCACAAGTCCCCCTGCATTTTGTTTCATTTGCTTTACAGTTTCATATATATATATATATGTATCTATATATGTATGTGTATATATTTATAATCCCATGAGAATTTGCTTTTGTATGAGTTGTCAGGTGTAGTGTTTAGTTTCTCCCAGAGAATGCTCCAGTTGGCACTGCTGCTGACTTAGGGCCCTCCCCCATACCCATCCTTTCTCATAGTTCATTCAGCAGCGCTCTGTAGTCAGGAAGATTAAAATGTTCATCTGTGTGTGTGTGTGTACATCAGATTCTCTAGAGTTGGAGTGAGTGGCAGTTGTGAACGGCCCAATGTGGGTGCTGAAAACCAAACGTGGGGCTTAAGAAAGAGCAGCAAATGCTGTTAACCGCTGAGTCATCTTGCTGGCCCCTCAGGAAGACTTTGTACTCTATGTCTGGCACTGTATTGAAGGTGGCAGGAAATGGGTATTGGAGGGTTTAAAAGAAATTGTCAAAGGTATGTCAAAGGACTTTGGTGATACTTCTCTATTTAAAAAAAAGGAACTACAACTCATTCCTTCAGTTTTCAGAGTCAAACTTTTGTTCTGCTTATGTCTTTAAGAAGAGTATGTTCTACTTGTTTATGTGTATATGTGTTTGTTAGTGTGCACATGTGTGTGCAAGGTGCCCTGGGAGGCCAGGAACATTGAAAGAGTTGTAATGCCTTGAGTTGGAGATCAAAGGCCATTAGTCAGTAGATGTGGGTATGGGGAACAGAACTCAAGTGCTGCTCATTGATGAGCCATCCCTCCATCCCTGTTTATGTCATATCTTGTGTGTGTGTATACATATGTGCATATATATTGTATATATAATTATATAATACATATATATATATATACAATGTATATGCATCATGTATACTCAGAAAATGAAAATATAATACAAAAATATAAAAAAATACTGTATTTTTTCATGAGATCTGCAGGTAGAAGCAAAATGGAGTAGGGGGAAGTAGCTTCATATTCTTTGTTCCAACAACAATAGATATCTGAGCTGGAAATGTTCTTTAGAGTGTAAATAAGATATGTGGGAATATTTTAGGTCCTATATCAAACATGGCCTAGAAAGGTTAAATGATTAAATTGGTGATTTATTATTAGGCATAGGAACAGCATGTTCAGATTCTCTGACCAGCCATCATCAAGTAATGAGTTAATGCTGTCATGAGATCTATTCAGACTTAATTAGCAGTGCTGGGTTTTAGGTGTCCTCCTATTGTTTTGCAATGATGGTGCTTTTCCTGAGTCAGGTATAAGATGGATAGTTGATAAATATACTGAGCCTGTTTAAGTACCTGGTAAATTTATTTCCATTTAGTTTATTTTTAAAGTCCTATCCTAATATTTTGTTTCATGATGATTATATTAGCTAGCAAGCAGGCATGTGATTATGGAAAAATATAGTAAAATGAAAACCTCTTATTGTTGATGAGCTATATTTGTATATATGGTTCAACCTGATCTGGTTTTATTTTTACATGGAATACAAAGTGAAATGAATGTTACCAGTAAAACAACCAACCAACCAACCAAACAAAAATGATCAACATAGAGGTTTAAGACTTTGCCTAAACTGCTACTGTATTGAATGATGACTAAAGCCAACTTGTGAATTCTAAAATTGCAGGATTGATGGCATTTTAAAGTAAAACAAAAATTTCATTTAGAAGCTCAGAGGGTAGTGAAAAAGAGGAGAAGGGGAGTGCCTACTCAGCCTCTGTTAATGATAGACACTGGTGATGCCTTTGAAAGCTGGAGGCTTTTTAGTTTTTATTCAAATATCCAAGCAACAGCTACTGGTGTCACTTGGAAAGCTTATCAAATGTGACCTTCTTCTACCCGAGTTTTTACATTCGAATGATTCTGACCCAATAGTGTGATTTCCTTAGTTGTAGCAAATAGCTACCGTTTTGGTGAGCTTGGGTATAGATCTTAAGTTAGGATGTAAATGATGGACTCAAGGGAAGGCGATGTGTACTGACACCTCTGGTGAGCTAGCTACCATTGCGTGGCAGTGGTGAACCATGGTGCGTTGAGGGAGGATTGCTCTCCAGGCAGAAGGTAGCTGGTGGCTGTTGCTGTCACCACAGCTCATGTGTAGTAAAGGTGTGTGAGCTCTGGTCACAGAGGTGCAGTCTGGGCATGTAATTATATTTGTATTTCCTGTAATTCATGAAGCTGTGACATCTTGGAGTCTTGCTGGCCTTCGACGCACTGCTCCTAAAGGAGTAGCTAATTCCTAGTAGTGGCCCATGGTTCCCCGTGGCCCCTTTTAGATGTATGGTTGCCCGTCTAGTATTGCCAGTTCCTACCTTTATTAAGCTCTCACAGACTGAGCTTCTGTTTCTCTGCCCTAGGAACACTCCATGGCCTGGTGCCAGGTAACAGGGGCCGACTTACATCCTGAGCCTGTTGAAATTATTTGAGCACGCTAACCCTGACCTACTTATTGTACCCTGATCTGCTGTTTCTGCATGGACACCATAAAGGTGTTTGCCACACCTCCCTTCCATTCGACCTGTTGACTGACCCTGGTGCTTTGTGAACAACCTTGGGTAGAGTGGCATGCCATTTCTCTTAGATGTAATAGGCTAGCCAACCTTCCCTACCCCCCATCCTCTCTCCTTATACTCTCATTTTTATTTTCATGTGATAGTTTATAGTTATATAGACTAGGTTGGCCTGGAACCTTCTTTCTAGCCAAGGTTGGCCTCGAACGCCTAATCCTTCTGCTTCAGCCTTCCAAGTATGGGGATATGCATCTCCACACTCAGCTAAGCTCTTTATTTTAAGGCAGATAGATATCTGTGTCTTGTCTTCTTACTGTACTCAGTGAAAGTAAATATCTGTGAATTCAAAAACACCATGTCAGTTGTTCTCTGAAGTCTTATTACTCAAGCTCACAGTCAAAGTAAGTATGATACTGTGGGCACTTAGAGCATCCAGTGTCACAGTCAAAGTAAGTATGATACCGTGGGCACTTAGAGCATCCAGTGTCACAGTGACTTCTCAGGGCCACACTGGCTGGAGAGCACTGTAAGCTCATGGAGGACCCTCTTGGGAAGTAATACATTTGGCTGGATTAAGATAGTAACTGCCCTCTCCTTTTTGTTTGGCTTAGCTCTTGAAGGAAGTTGTGTTTGTAGTGGAAATGGGGAAGAACAGCGGTGACTCTAGAGCCAGCCAGGGAAAGCTCACCAGCAGCAGCCCTCACTCCAGAGGGCTTGAGCCTGCTCACTCATATGGCTCCTTAGGACCTCTGCTATGGCAGTTGATTATCATACTTTGTTTTGAAAGCTCTGGGACCTTATCTGTTCTACTGTATAAGCTAGAATGCCTGAGGAACAACACTGGAAGAATAAATATAATAAATGTTTGCTGAAGAAAGAGATATATCTTTCTGATGAGAGTATATATATTTTAATAAAAATGTAAATGAAGGAAAAATTGGGCAAAACTTACATATTTCATGTTCATTAAATATCAGTTGCATTTTAAGAAAGGAATTTCTTGCTGGAGGCTTATAGCAACATCTAGAATAAAAATTGCTTTAGAAGTTTTATATTAGAATCTCTGTTGTCTTATATAGGAAGTGCAGGGCCTGCAGCTTCCAAAACTAAGAAAGGACATACCAATGACTGCCTGGACAGTTCCCATTTTCTCTCCATATATTCCTGCATCAGTCTTCAGCCTTTGGGTCCTGTTTCTATGACAGACATTTGTTGTAGAGCAGGGATTATGAAGGACTTACCTACCCTGTCTTGGCAGAGTTAGGCTGTTGACTTCCCTGCTACCAAGTTTTGTCCTTTTTGGACAGCAGTCTGTCTGCAGTTGGTGCAAGGGTTTTTTTTCATGCCAAGAGATAGGCTTGCCACTAATTCAACCATCTTACAGTGGAGGTTCATCAATGCTTGTCTTCTACTTGGAGTAGAATAGGGGGTGCTGTCAGGCGCTGATATGTCTCGATATCAAAAAAAATCTTGATTTAAGACAACATCTTTGAATGCCATATTCTGCAGATCTCTTGGGGTTTTTGAAGATGCCCTATCCATCTCTTGTATTTAGATAAGCAAATGTTGCTTGTCTCTTAGCAACTTGATTACTGGGTAGTTTAGAGAATATCTGTGATAGACTGTCATAGAAGCTAACAAAGTGACATGTTTGCATGACTAGGAGTTTATTTTACTTAACTATCCTAGACCGTTTTTAGACAGTTGGTATAAAGAGGTCAGAGCTTCACATTTTATTTTTAAATATCTCTAGGTATGATACCATTAGGAAGCGTTACCTTTAAATTTGTATCAATATACAAAGATCTATTCAATTGTGGTTAAATATACTCTTAATTATGTATCAATATACCAAGATCAATGCCTATGTAGCCCAATACAATCTTAATATTATGTCCATATGCAAGGGTCAATACCATTGTGGCCAACTATAATGTTAATTTTGTATCAATATACAAAGATCAATACCGATGTAATCCAATACAATCTTATTTTTGCACAATAAACAATGGTCAATACCACTTTAGCCAAATAAACTACTAATTTTGTATCAATATACAAAGGTATAAGGGCATATTCAATAATCTGCCCCTTCTTCTTGGACCTTCCTGTGCTATGTCTATATCTCATTTTTCTCAAGCCCATGCACTCCTACATAGGAGAGGAAGAAGGATACAGAAAAGGAAAAGTAGGAAGTCCCTGGGGCTAACCTCCAAAACCCATTAAGACAGGACCATTTATCAGCTTGTAGTCTCTTCCCCTAAATATCAGAGTTTTCAGTTATCCTTCAAATAACCAAAAAGAAGGGCAGAGAAACACCTTCCCCACCCTCTGGGCATGGGACGTCCTTCTCTTAAAGTGACTTCCTGCTGATTTGGGTCGTAGTAGACCTGTTTGGGGCCCGAACCCAAATGGAAAAAATTGTTAAAAATGTTAGTACACTCCTTTTATGTTCAGTCCTTCGATGACCTAAGGGTTTTGTAGGCAGAAGCTGATCTTACAGGCTTCACTGAGGTTCCTGCCGGGGCATTGTGTAGAGCTGAACGGTCCCAGTGACATTGCATTGCTGTGGTGGTTGCAGGCCCCCGATGGAGACAGCTATTGAGGAAGTCTGCCAGGCAGAATCAACTGGGTCACTCGTCCTCCTTGGTGCCTGATTCTGCTCTCTGCTGAGGATTCCGCTGTCCAGCCGTCCCCGGGCTCCCCTAATGGACGCTTTGATTCTCCTGGAATGATAAGAACAGAGCCCTGCCCCAATCCCAACCCTAGGAAAATTGCCCTCTTTTTTTTTTGGGGGGGGGGGCAGGGAGTACTTCTCCTGAAGCAAATTTGGGCTTCTGACAACATACAAAGCATTATCTTTCAATCCGGGTTAAAGAAGAAATCATTCTGTCACCTTGGAGCTAAACCAGCTCTAGTGTATATATTTTGAGATCCCAAAGGACAATCTGCCTGCCTCGAGAAGGCCTTTTGTAAGTAGCCTCCAAACCTAGGTCCCTCCAAATCCCATGTGTGTGTTTCTGAACTCTAATTATTGGGATCAGGGACCTGTGTTTCCCATCTGAAGGGATCAAAGATGTGTTCCACCACTCCTGGATCGAAGTCTTTCTCTATTTAGAGTTTGCCCTGCATCAGGCTGACCCTGAGCTCCGGGATCTGCCTGTTTCTGTCTCCAGTGTGCTGGGAGCTGGGACCAATCCCTCTCAGGTCTCTGAGGTGGTTGAAGAATAGACAGCTAGAGTCTCATAGTTAAATTTTGAGTTGTTTAGGAATCAAGAGGGTGTTATAGATCTAAGAAGATACTCTTAAAAGTGTGTTGCAAGTTAGTATGAATGTTGGGTCACATATAGACCTTTAAACTCATGGAGATGGTTAGATAGTAGAATGTTAAAGTCAGGGGCCAAATATGTATAAACTGGACATTGGGAAGGTATACTGGGCCATTTAACTCTCATAAATGTGACATATTTATATCTGTTGTTTTGTATAATACTTACTGTTATAAGAGAAGGAACCATCTGTTGGACTGAAAGGGGAAACTTCTGGGGGGAAGAGGGTGGAAGGGCGGGATAGGGAGGGGTTTGTGACTGAGATGTAACTTGAAGAAAAAACAAAGTATTTAAAAAAAAAAAAAAGAGTCTCTGTTGTCTCAACTGCTTTTCTTAGTATAGATAGCACAGATTTATTTACTGTGGATTATTTGTAGCTAAGTAGTAGGAATGCCCTTGGCCAGTGCCTTACGTTCTTAGATCACTCAGGGAATGTAATTCCAGTGAGTATTGACAACTTGACATTTCTGTGAATGGTTGAAATAGAAAACATATATTCTTATCATAGTTGTGTTAAATGTAAGATAGAACAATTTCAGTTCAGAGCCTGCTCAGCAGAGCTGACGCCTTCACCTCCCACTTATTTACTGATCTACTTTCCTTTGACTCTAGATCTGTCTGTCTGTCTGTCTCTCTCATGTGTGTGCACTCTCACTGTCTCAAATGCTCTCGCTGGAGATTGGTGATTGCAGGATCACATCTGCATGAGCTAGCCTGCTTTGCTCGCTTTCAGAACTAGTAGAACTTTCTCCATTTTCCTTTTCTTATTACTGTTCTCAGCTTTTGTATGAGCTTTTCTTTTTCAGTCATCACTTTGGATCTGCTTATTTCATTTAGTCCTCAGAATTCTGTGTCTGTAATACGTGATATACGGCATATATAGCCCTAGTGAATATGGCATATGTTTACCATGTAGTCCAAGTGAAGAACTGATAGTTTCTTCCTCCACCTCCGTCTTTGCACTAGTTCCTAAAACATACTTTCCTGCTGAAAATGTGTTGCTGTGAGCTTGTTGTGTCCTTTCCTTGCCTTTTCAAGGAATGAGTACTCAGTCACTTAGTAATTTCTGGGGAGAATGAAGGTTACTAATCACAAAGAAAACCTTGTAAGTAGTGATGGCCAGGTGTGTACGCTGTGGAATGCAGCTCAGGGTGAGAAGATGGCTGGCCCAGGTGAGGTGACCAGCACACGTCAGCTCTGGATCCAAGAGGTTTTCCTCTTGCAGAGGCTACAGCTGCTTAGGCTTCCTTGACTGGGTGCCTTTTATACAGACTTTGCAGATAGTTTAAGTGCAGATTTTATGTTTATTGTTGGAGAGATTACATACAGGAAAATCTTAGGGGATATGGAGAATAAAAGCAAAAAATAAAAGGACGGATAGAATCATGAAGCTGATTTCTCCTGGGACAAAAGGATTAAAATAGTATAAGAAGGTTAAAATCAACAGAAAACTTTGAAATCCATAGTAAATTTTATAGCAAACCTCACAGTTGCAATATATTAACTCTACACTGTTGTGTTAAGCACCTGTGCTGCTCTTAGTTACTATTTTAAAACCATTTTTAATTGAAATAGAATTATATTTCTTCCCCTCCTTTTTATCCCTCCAATCTCTTCCAACCCTTCCCATGTCCACACCACACTCAAGTTGATAATCTCTTTTTCTTAGATTATTAATGTTACATGCATAATACAGTCATATAGACATTTGTATACATACATGGACAAATATATCATGCAGCCTGCTGATTCCACTTTGTTGTTTGTATATATATATATATATATATATATACACACATATATACATACATATATGTTTCAGGGCTGACCACTCTGCACTGACAATCAATAAAGGGCTTATCTCTGTGAGAGACTGATTCTCCATCTCCCAGCAGTCCCTGTTATTCACTCATATTATATATGAGATGAGACCTAAAACTCCCCCCTCATGATGTTGTCATTCTTCTGGTCCTCCTTATGCAGTCATTTCTAGGAGAGACAACCACACTTCTTGTATTTTGGCTCCTACAATCTTTCTGCCCTCTCTTCTGCAATGTCTCCTGAACTTAGACACATGAACTATGATATAGATGTATCCATTGGGACTGTGATTCCCACAATCCATTTACTTCTGCATTCTGCCCAGTTGTGGTTTTCTATGATTTTCTGTAAAGAGAAGTCTTTGATGATGGGGGGTGCTAAAGAAGCTTCTTATCTGTGGGAATAAGGATAAGATTTAGAATGTGGTAAGGAATGGTGCTGGTCTAGCAAAGTGGCATAGTGGGTTCCTTCGTAATGTCCATGACCTCATCAGCCCCAGGAAGCTGTCTAGGTTTCTGGTACCCAAGCATAATTTCATCTCACCCCAGTTAGAATGGCTGATGACCAACAAAACAATGGACAGCAAATGCTTGTGAGGTGGAGAAAGAGGAACCCTCATTTACTGTTGATGGGAATGCAGATTGGTGCAGCAACTCTGGAAATCAGTATAGAGAATCCTTAAAAAACTGACAATAAATCTACCATGTGACCCAGTTTTACCACATTGTGGCATATGCCCAAAAGACTAGACAACACACTCTACAGGTACTTGGTCTGCAGTATTCATTGCTGCCGGGAAATAGGAACAACCTGAATGTCCTTCAGCAGAGGAATGATAGCATTCTAAAGTTGGCGCATATACACCATAGAATACCATTTAGCTGCAAAGAAAAGAAAATCCTGAAATGTGCAGGTAAATGGATGAAACTAGTGAGGTAACCCAGACCCAGAAAGACAGATGGCACATATTATCTATCACCTGTGCTTCCTAGCCCAAAATCCTCAACTGTGAGCACACAGTGTGCAGTAACCACAGAAACAGGAAAGTATAAAGGGATAATTGGTGTATGTGTGTGTATATATGTGGGGGTGGGGTGGGTGGGCATGAGGGGGAATAGCAGATTGCGAGTGATATTAAGTGGGAACTAGAAAAACAGGGGCCTCCAGTGGAAGGAGGGAGGGAGGCCAGCACAGATGGAAAAGGAGGAATGAGGGACAGATCACACCAGAGTTGTTTATTAAAGCCTCAAGGAATCATATTATTTTATACTTACCTAAAACTATACACAATGTGTGTGTATATCTACATGTATATATTATATATAATCTATATATACATCTATACACACAAACACACACACATATACATATATCTTAGAGGAAGTTAAGCCATTTGGCTGGCAGTGCTCCGCACAAGATTTGTAAGTCTATGGATTAACAAAAATCCTAGTACCAGGCATGATAAACCTTCTTTCCAATGACTTCAGGGTAGCCTAAGTGGCTCCATAAACAATACATATAAGTCTTCAGTTGCCTCTTTGGGTCAGAGGTGGGTCCCTGTTACTGAAGATGGCACACATTTAGGTATAGGACTTAGGATACAGGATTTAGGATTGGAGCTGGATCTAACTCGAAAGCCTACTTCCCATTGTCTAGATTCCATGTACGTACCTGTTGCAAGCTGCCAAAGGGTAGAAACAACTGAACAGTCCTACTTAGTTGTAACATCTGTCAACCACAACAATGGTCAGCATGACAAGATATTTGTAAAGATGCAGTGAGTGGCAGTCACATGTCAGTGGTAGTCAATAGTTGTCTTACTGATTTCTGTTAACAGAAGATTAAACCACACACTTACTGCACTGAGGAGCAGGAGGAGAGACAAATAGCTAAATTGCGATGCAGCACATTAGTATTGCAGCAGTGATATTTCCTGTGTATGGAAAACGTCACTGAAAAGTCTAAATGGGAATAACAGAGCCATATTTGTTTTAGTTAGAAATCACCTTAGTGTTGGGATTAAGAATGTATCCCTCTCAAGTGATGGGATTAAGGGTGTGTATCATCACCACCCTGTTCATTTGGCTACAGTGGTACTGATCTTTGTATATTGATACAAAATTAAGATTGTATTTGGCTACATTGGTATTGATCTTTGTGTATTGATACAACATTAAGGTAAACTCTTTTTAAGGTATTGTACCTAGGTAATGCTTAAAAATGAAATGTGAAGTTTTGGCCTTTTGTTAGCAACTGTCATAAACTGTTTAAGATAATTAAGAAATGCAAACTAATAGTCATTCAAGCGTGTCATTTTGTTAGGTACTAGGGTTGTCCATCACAGTTATTTTCTAAGTTAATCAGAAATCAAGTTGCTAAGAGACAAGCAACATTTGCTTATCTAAATATAAGGAAATAGGTGGGCTTCAAAAACCTGAAGAGATCTGTAGAATATGGCATTCAAAGATGTTCTCTTAACTCAAGATTTTTTTTGATATCAAGATATGTCAGCTCCTGACAGCACCCCCATTCTACTCCAAGTAGATGATGAGCATTGTAGAATCTCCAGTTGGAGATGGTTGAATTAGTGGCAAGCCTGTCACTTGGCAAGAAAAAGCCCTTGTTTCAACTCTAGACAGACTGATATCCAAATGAAAACTTGGAAGAAGGTAAGTCGACAGCCTAGCTCTAAGACAGGGTAGGCAAGTCCTTCATAATTCCTGCTTTACAATCAATGTCTGTCAGAGAAACAGGGCCAAATGGCTAAAGATTGGTGCTATAATGTATGGAAAGAATTTGGGAACTGTCTAGGCAGCCAGTTGTCTGTCATTTCTTAGTTTTGGAAGCTTCTGGCCCTACACTTCCTGTATAATCAGATATATTTATCCTTCTCAGGTCTCTGATGTGGTTGAAGACTAGACAGCTATAGTCCCATAGTTAAATTTTGAGTTGTTTAGGGATGAAGAGGGTTTCTGGATCTAAGAAGATGTTTTTAAAATTGTGATGCAAGTAAGGATGGAAGCTGAGTTGGATATAGATTTTTAAGCTCATGGAGATGGTTGAATAGTAGAATGTTAAAGTCAATTGCCAAATACGTATGGACTGGACATTGGGAATGTATGCTAAGCCTTGTAATTCTCATAATTGTTCCTAATTATTTTTGTTGTTTTGTATTGTATTTGTTGTTATAAGAGAAAGAGCCATTTGTTGGACTGAAACGGGGAGGTGTTGGGGGGAAAAGATATACCTTAACTTAAAAAACAAAAACAAAGGAAGGGGATAGGTAGGATGAGGGGGGAGAGGGTGGGAGGGTGGGACTGGAGGGGGGAGTAGGGAGGGGATTGTGATTGAGATGTAACTTGAAGAAATAAAAAAAAGAAATCACCTTAGTGGCATTGAGGGTTGAACACAGTTCAGGTTGATGCTAGAGAAGGATCTGCTGGTTATAGTATGGTAATTGCTATAGGGCTGATTAGAGATGGAGATCATTTAAACAGGAAGCTTAGACTGAGGAGGTGCTGTCAGAAAGAAGACAGTGTAGGGAAAACTTTCTACAGGAAGTATCGTTTAACTAACAGGTTCAGTCCTACATATGTTTACTTTTCTGTACTTCTAGGACGTCTAGGCAGAGATGGTACTTGAATCCAGGCTTAAAAATGATTTATTTTGGTATATGAGTGTTTGCATGTATGTATGTGTGTGGCACATGCCTAATGTCCGTTAAGGTCAGATGAGGGGGTCAGATTCCCTGCAGAATGTTGGTGAGCCACCATGTGGGTGCAGGAATCAAACTTGTGTTCTGTGGAACAGCAGCCAATAATTTGTCTCCTGGACAGATAGTTGATTTTACATGCAAACACACATGCGAGCACACAGTGCATACATGCATGCATGAAGTTAGAGTTTAGAATTCTGAATGCTAATGTACAGATATGAATATTTATTATTTTCTCAACACAAGGCACTGTGCTAGTACCAAGGGCCAAACATCAGATCAAATTTGGTATTTATGTACTTTCCATTCTCCTAGGGCACAGATACAAAATTGTAAATTATTTTATTAAAGTCATGCCTGTGCTAGATCCAGAACTCCAGTGCTGTCCACTCAAAGGCCACCATATATGTAGAATGCAATAAGCCACTTGAAGCCCTTTTTCAAGACAGGAGTTAGCCAAGTAGTCAGAGGAGGGGAGAAGGAAGGCTTCTCTTCAGAGGACATAGCATGTCCCATGGTTTTTTGAGGCAAGAAAGTACAGCGTGGCGAAATATGAAGAAAGACGCTAAATATGCTGGGAAGGACCCAATTATGTAGGACCTCACTAGCATGGAAACATTTAAATTTTATTCTGGATCAGAACTAACTAGGGGGCTGGGATCAGGTTTTAAAATGAATAAATAAATAAATTAATTAAAGGAAAATTTATTATGGAAACATCGGAAGCCACTAAAGGGTTTTGTTTTGTTTTTTGTTTTTGAGACAGGGTTTCTCTGTGTATCTGTGGTTGTCCTGGACCCACTTTGTAGACCAGGCTGGCCTCGAACTCACAGAGATCTGCTTCCCTCTGCCTCCTGAGTACTGGTACTAAAGGCATGTGCTACCACCCCAGCAGGGGTTTTGATTTTTTTTTATTTTTCTCATTAATTTATTTATTCACTTTACATTCTGATCGCAGCCTCTTCCCTCCTCCCTCCCAGTTCCACTCTCCTGCCTTCTACCCCCATTCCCTCCTCCCTTTCTTCTCTGAGAAGGGGAACCCTGCTACACACACATTTATATATTCATATATGTGTATCTGCATGAACCTCTACCTACTTATCCTTATAGATATGCACACACACACACACATTCACATGTGGGTATATATGAACATACACATATACTCATGATGCTAAGGTCATCTGGCTTTCACTCCTGTGCTGTCATTGAAGGATTTGTCACCTTCTATATCCTACTCTTCATCTTTTATTGTGTCAGACTAATGGGTGGTCAGTTACTATATGCCCACTGCATATAGCCTATGGCACTACATATATGCCCACCGCATATAGCCTATGGCAGTACATATATGCCCACCGCATATAGCCTATGACCTGTTTTTTTTCCATTCTTTTTTTTTCCTTTATTTTTTATTTCTTCAAGTTACATCTCAATCGCAGTCCCCTCCCTATTCCCCCTCCAGTCCCACCCTCCCACCCTCAACCCCCCATCCTCTTCCCTTTTTTTTTTCTTTTAAGTTTAAGGTATATCTTATTTCCCCCTACAGTTTCTCCTTTCAGTCCAACAAATGACTCTTTCTCTTATAATAATAAATACAATACAGTACAGCAGAGGTAATTAGGCCACAGTTATGAGGGTTATATGGGGTTTTGATTTTTAAGCCGAGTACCATGGCATTAGTTTGTGTTTCTCACAGTCACTGTGACTGTATGGTAGGGAATGCTTCCAAATGGTGCAGATGTGGACTCTGAGGAGCAAGGTGGGCTGTAGCCTGGGGTTAGTAGTGATGATATCAGTTGGAAGATCAAAGTGTAAAACAAATGGAACTTGAAAACTTGTTCATCCGGGCATCATACTGTTACTGGAATCTTCCAGAGAGAGGGGAGGAGAGGGGAGGGGAGAAGTAGAATAAGTAATATGTAGAAAAATGACTTCAGTCATTTTTTAAGGGTATAACCCCATTTTATAAAGGGTTATTTAAAGATACCAGAATGTTGCCTTTGTTTGTTTGACACAGGGTTTCTCTGTGTAGCCCTGACTGTCCTAGCAGAATATTATCTTTACGTTTGTGATATAATACTAATTTTTTTTTTTTTTGGTTTTTCGAGACAGGGTTTCTCTGAATATCTCTGGCTGTCCTGGACTCGCTTTGTAGACCAGGCTGGCCTCGAACTCACAAAGATCCACCTTCCTCTGCCTCCCAAGTGCTGGGATTAAAGGCGTGCGCCACCACCGCCCGGCTAATAATACTAATTTTTAAAAAATTTTCATATTCAGTGCAAATGCTTAAGTTTAAAATAAAGTTTACATATTGTATGTGCATATGCAGCAGAAATATTCAGAGACAACATGGCAATACATCAATAGTTTTATCTGAATGGAAAAATTTCTTAGTTTATTTGTATAATTTTCAAATTATATAAACATATTAATAACTAGGAAATTTATTTTAATGTTGTCAATGCTTTATATGTATCTTACTCATGTTTCTCAAGCACATTGTCTTTAGAATGCT
Organism: Lophiomys imhausi; assembly: GCA_907164525.1. Taxonomy (NCBI): domain Eukaryota; kingdom Metazoa; phylum Chordata; class Mammalia; order Rodentia; family Muridae; genus Lophiomys; species Lophiomys imhausi. The sequence continues at coordinate 1,767,802 of CAJQZJ010033152.1, forward strand.
GATGAGATAGTTCCTTGGGTTGTAGTGGGAAACTTTTGTGTCTATGGTCACAATTTTATATCTAAGGGAAGTCTACCTGCAGTCATTTTAGCTGATTATCTTGGTATTTTCACCCATGTTTTCATATAGCAAGGCTGTATTGCTGCTTCTTGAATTTTTTAGGTGGTATTGATTTCCCACTGCAGAATATGAGAATTTTGTCCCTTTTCTTGTCCCGTTCATAGCTGCACACATTTCTTGCCATGTGCAGCTATACTGACCTTGCTTTCAACAGTATTTGGTTTACATTATTATGATTGGCTGCTGTTCATAGCTCTGCAATGTATTATTCTGTGACAGTTTTCTGGGACAGTTCTGCTGCTGGAGTGTACCTGTTAGAAAGTGGCTTAGCTTTTCTGTAATGTCAGTGTTACTTGTTAATAAACTTAGCTGTGCTGGTAATTTTATTTTCTTGATGAGGTGGTTCTCCTCTCACCACTCTAAGACATGTTAACTTCTCTTTTGGCTTTTTGCATAGTTGTTATCTTGGTCTCTTTCATCCTCATCAATGCCATCAGCCTAATGATCCAATTGGATTCTTTCTTGTCTTAGGTCCTGTGTCAGTCAGATTTCCATTACTGGTGAGCTATATTAGAAAAATCAGTGTGCGGGAAATAACTTATTTCTGTTGTGGTTTCAGTACACAGTTGTTTGTCCTTGTAACTTTGGGCTGAAGTTGACACTGGTGATCATGGTAGAGCACGTGGCAGCCAGGAAGCAAGAGAGAGAAGTCTGCAGTGGCAACATCCCGGGGTGAGCCTCCAGTTGATCTGCCTTCATTTATTTAGGTGTTCCCTTCTACCCCAAGAATGTCCACACTGAGTGACCAAGCCTTCACCACATGGTCACCATTTAAGGTACAAGTCATGGCACGTCTCTTCTCACTGCTGGGTACTTACTGTGATCGAGTGCTCTCTTCTGCAGCAGTCTAAGTCCCTGGTGCTTCCTTGGAGTGACACAATACTTTCCAGTTCTAGCAGTTTGTCGGGTTAGTTCTTTGCTTTCTTTTTCCTGATTTGTGTGTTTATAAGTTTTATTTTCATTGAAATAGGATTTTGGTCTAGAATTCGAATTCTTTGATCTTTTTAAGAACTATGCACTTTTTTGTTTTACTTTTTAAATTTGGCTTTCCCTTATTGGGGGTTAGACTCAGTTTTATCTTTTAAGCCTTTGTAGATTAAAACAACTCCTTGTTATTGGATCCATTCTTTAACCATACACTCTGTTCTTGCTTCAGGGTTGCTCATATTCTTCCCTTGCCTTGAGTTTTATTAATGGTAGATTTTAGAGATACTCTTCTTCTTTTTGCCTACTTGCGTCTTCTAAGTTACACCTTTGATCCACTTGCTTTGGCTTTGCCTCTCCTCTTCCTATCTGCCCTGCACTGCCTGGAGGTTCTTCTTCACTTGTGTACACCAAAGACTTCCAAGCAGTTCCCTGGTAGTTTGGCGTCTTTGGATGAGGCTTGCATATCTAGAGGTTTCACTTTAGGGTAGTTTGGCCAGGCTGTTTTGACAGATCTCTGATGTCCATATTTTTAGGCCCCCTTTCTAAAAAGACTGTTAAGTTTTCTTGGAAATTTCGGTAGGACTGACCGTCAGTACTGTGATGCCCAAACTACTGTGGAAACATTACTTTCGCTTGACTTTCTTTTTCTAGTGTATCGGGTACTTGTATCTGTCACTCACTATCTGGTCATTCAGAAATCTCCTCTAGAAAAGAAGCCTCCTGTCTTCTGCTGGGATGGAACAGAGGTGCCACCTCACTAGATACTAGGCAGGGAAAGGAGCTGGGAGCCCAACAATTTTTAGTTTAATTTAATTTATTTGCCAGACCTTCTGCATAAGGTACAAGTCATGGCATGTCTCATGCTTCTGAAGTCACCTGGTGCTGTTGCTTTTCTGTTTTGCAAATTCTGTCATATAAATCTAACCCCATTTTCCCTCATGCTTTCTTAGAGTTCAGATTTCTTGGTCCTGAAAAGTGATTTATGCACGTTTGTTACTGTGACCTTTCACTCTTGTGTATATTGCCATGGAAACAAACCTCTTACTGTCATCTTGGGGCACAGCGTACCTGTTAACTGTGATATCAGCCCACCTTCTTTAACCAGAAATATGTTAACCTCTAGTTTTTTTAAAACATGACAAATATGGCCTTTCCTAGTCTTGACATATCAGCCATGAAGCCATATTGCTAATTGACAACTCTTTTGTTAGGTCTTATGAATCTTACCTTTCCATACACTCTGCCTTAGCTTAAATGTCTTACCTACTTATTTTGACCTTCACTTTTGATATCTTACCTAAGGAGTTGGTATTTAATGATAATAGATAATAATCTGAAAAATATCCGGAGATTCAGGTAGCAAAAGAGAGAGGAAGGCTGGAGATCACAGGACTAGACGGCAGTAATACCCGCAGGTGTTACGCAAATGGCTTAGCTAGCCATAGTTGTGGACTACGGTCTAGAGACTACATTTTCTACTCATATCCTTTGAATATTGGGCCAGCTTGTAAAATGAGACTCTTCTTATTCCTCTTTACAGATGAGGAAACAAAGGTATAGAAATACTAAACAGTTCCGCCCTTGCCACCCCCTCTCAACCAGAAGCGGAATGAGAAAGAGTAAACTTAGAGGAGTCTGGCAGCAGGGCTCACACAGTTAAACTCACACACTCTGCGTCCTGTGCGGTTGGGTGGCTTTCCTTTGGTAGTCATGGAAAGGTTTTAATGTGCTCCTGTGACATAGACTGATCAGCTTTATTTCTCTGTTATCATTTATTTCCTTAGATATTATTTATTGTATAACCTGAAAGCTTAAAATGTAACTTTCCTTTTGTTGATTTATACTAAGGAGAAGTTGTTGCGTCAGACTTTTCTGGCACATCCTAAAAGGTTTGTCTGCTTATCAAGGATATATTTCTCTGCAGCCGAGTTGTCGTTGACTCAAGGTTTCCAAACCGCCTTCTTGTGATCCTCTTGGGCTTATGGTACCACTCTGTCAAAACAGTGAACTCTAGAAAAGTGTTTCCCTTTCAGATGCAATCAAATATTAGTTATCTTGAAGGGGAATTATTCATATTTTGGTGTTTTGGAATAGGTATTTCAAAACTTATTAAACAACTAGCTGTTTAGTCTTTGAAAACATGACATCCCTTTTGATCTAGTTTGGAAGAAGAAACTTTTTTTTAAATTTTTTTCCTTTATTTTTTATTTCTTCAAGTTATATCTCAATCGCAGTTCCCTCCCTGTTCTCCCCTCCAGTCCCACCCTTCCACCCTCAACCCCCCATCCTCTTCCCTTTTTTTTTTAAGTTTAAGGTATATCTTATTTCCCCCTACATTTTCCCCTTTCAGTCCAACAAATGGTTCTTATAATAATAAATACAATACAAAACAACAGAGGTAATTAGGCCACAGTTATGAGGGTTATATGGCTTAGCGTACATTCCCAATGTCCAGTCCATATGTATTTGGCACCTGATTTTTAACAAAGAAACTCTTAAAGATGAGTACCTATTTAGTTCACATCCTACATTGACGTAAATACATAAGCAGCTGTATGGATGCACCTCATTTCACTCTGTACCCCTTTAACTACTTCAGTTTATGCCTGAGAAAGATCAGGTTTGTCATTTTTATTGTTATTAAATTTGAACAGATTAAATAGAGTTATACTCACTAATATACGTATATAGTGATATATCTTGAATATATACATTTTCTTGCCTTGTTCAATAAATTAAAAATTTATTATGTCATTAAAGTAATTACGTGTTATTTTAGTAAATCTAGAAATTAGATTTTAAAAATATCTTTGTAGATTTCTTTTTAAAAATTCTTATTCTTTTGAATGTGAATGCCATTTTTTCCTCCTAACCTTAAAAAAATATTTTTTTTCGTGTCGAAACAAAGTCCATTCACTCATAAACTCCAGCTTACCCTTGGAAGAGTGCTGCTGGAGATATCATATGCTTGAATTCATCATATCTGGGCTGGGACTTTTTCTGTGGAGATCTGCTTTAGTGTCTTGTTTTTAGGTCTGCATGCCCCGGTCAAGAATAGAAGTGTTTTGCAATTCTTGTTGCCTAATTATATCCATTATCAGCTTTTCATTATAACTTTAGTTTCTAAAAGATGATGTACAAGGGTTGACTCAGTAATTCTATAGAAGAATGACTAAATTTCATAACTGTTTATGAAATTTGACTTTATCATGCCATTTAAAATACCATAATCTGTCCACTGTTAGTCAAAGGTAATGGTGAAGTGTCAGTCTTGGTCGTGAAATTCCCTGACTGGCTTTATCTGGAAGATAAAACAGATGTAAGTTGCACAGGCTTGCTCAAATGAGTGTCAGGCAGTGGAAGGTACTACTTTCTGGGGAAGGCCCACTTCCCTCCTAGACTGTCCCATTATTCTATTCCATCCTTTATGTCCTGTTGTAATTGGTGGTAGCTGCTATTCTACTACACAACCCTTTGCATTCATGGCCATTGGATCAAGTGGATTTTTGTCAACAATCTTCTCAGTTTGAATTTCTTTAATAGAGCTTTTGAAATTTTTCTTTTAATGAGAAGTGTTTTCTGAAGTTGAAGATCCTGTAAGAACCATCTTTGCTTTGAATTAGAACTGTCAGTGCAAAGTTAGAAGCATAAACCCAAAAGTCTCAGTAAGAATTTACGCCTGCCTGCTCTCCTTCTGCTGATGAATGTTTAATTTTTTTAATTAAAATATTGAACTGAAGGGACTACATCCCAGACAAAATGACTCCTAAATTGCTTGTGAAAGAATAATTCTCTAAATGTTACACATCTGGCTATGATTTATGGCCTTTATACATTTCCTTCCACTGGGTTTTTAAGAATTACTTATTCATTTTTGAAGAAACTGTCTAATCCCAAAGTGGATACACTTTAAAATTGAAAATATGAAAAAAATGTGTTAAATTTTTAGAGAGCATAGATTATATAGAAGTCTCAGTCCCCCCTCCCTGCATTCATGATCAAATCCTTAGCGATCATGGCAGCTGTGGATGTGTAGTCCTCTAGTTTTCCCTTTTTTCTTGGTCACACTTTTGTATGTTTCTGTTTCTCCTAGGTATGAGCTAGGCTAAAGATTGTTTATATACTATGAATCCTGATTAGTTTATTATTCATAGATTACTAAGAAGTGCATTTATGGATTGATGAAGTGGAGAGACCATATCTAAAAGGTAATTGCTTAACTGCATTGTAGAAGACAAAGTAGGAAGAAAAAAGAGATAAATAGGGAACAGAAATGTGAGAAATGAAGAAATTTGCCTCTCTAGCTATAGCTGGGTATATATTGCCCTCTGTTTTAATCTGTTTGTTTTTAGTTTTTCTCATTAAAATTTTAACTAGAAAATGGTCATTACTTCTTCCGTCTTTGAAACTCCTAGATTCTGTCAACTAAGTTATGAAAGATTATCTGCTTTGCCTTTGCAAATATAGTTCTCAAGTTCTCGTAAAATAAGTAAGCAAAGACAATAAAGACTCCTGGAATGATGTCACAATTTCATACTTTGCACTACTGACAGTGAATCTTTAGTTTGGAATCAGAGTGGATTGGTCCCCACCCCACCAGACACATGCACCCACCTTCATGTATGTGTGTACACATACCATATAATGCAATAAATGTATTTTTGTAGAGTAGTTGTTTTCAATTAACTTTCAGCCTTGTTCCCTCTCCCATCATATAATGGAGAATGAAATACCAACCCACCATACTGATTTTAGAAGCCATGCCTGCATCACTGACACCCAAGTCCTAAGGAATCAAAGTCTTCGCCATCAGACAACTCTCCCTGAGATATGTCATATGCACATACACACAAGCAAGTCAAGAGCATATACGTTAGAGAAGAGAGTTTCAGAAAGATTTAAAGCATGATTTTCTTGATTTTGCTTTGTGAAAAGAAAAACAAAACCATGAAGCTTTAACTGTAATTCTTTTTCTTAATACAGGTAGATGATAACATACAAGCTAAAAACTCCCAAACGACAACAACAAAACAGATGGGGCTGGAGAAATGGCTCAGTGGTTCAGAGTATTTGTTGTCTTGCAAAAGGCCCAAGTTTGTCTCTTAGCACCCACATGACGGTTCACAGTCATCCAGAACTTCCAATTCCAGGGGCATTTCCCCTTCTGACTTCTCTGGGACCAAAGCGTACACACAGTGCTCATGTAAACATGGCAGGCAAAGCACTCAGACTCATAATACAAAAATAAATAAGAAACAAAGCAACTTGTTTGGAGAGATGGCTTAATGGTTAGATGAAGAACATTTTTGCTTTGCTCCTTCAGAGGACCTGGGTTTGATACCCATTGCTCCCATGACTGCTTGGTATCTCATGTTTTCTTGGGGCCTTTCATACTTTTAACTTTTACAATGAGGTAAAGGAAAGAAATCCCAGGAGGAAATTTGTGCCAAAGCTCAGAAGATTAAAACCTTCAGTCTTAACTTTTGAAGTTTAGTTAAGTGCTATTTTGTATGTGCTTTACAGCCCCCTTTCCAGTGGCTTGTAAGTGAATTATTGTATTAGTTGTTTATGACAATTTTAACAATGTTGCACAAAAGAGCTAGTTTAAATAAGGGATAACAGAGTATTACATTGTCTCAAAGTCTTGGAAGCATGAAAGAGGTAGTCTGGATGGTACCTTTGAGGGCTGGGAGGAAGGGTGACCACCTTCTCCTCATGACTTTCGTTGTCTTCCCTTCCCTGTGTCCAGCTTTTTCTCCTTCTATAACAGTACCAGTCATGCTTCACTATGTGCTGTACTGTCTAGTTTTATGTCAGCTTGACACAAGCTAGAGTCCTCTGAGAGAAGGGAGCCTCAATTAAGAAGATGCCTCCATGAGGTTGGGCTGTAGGCAAGCCTGTAAGGCACTTTCTAAATTAATGATTGATGGGGGTAGACACCTGCATGGTGCCATCCTTGGGCTAGTGGTCCTGGGTTCTATGAAAGCAGGCTGAGCAAACCATTTAGTTGCAAGCCAGTAAACAACACTCCTTCATGGCCCCTGCCTCTTCTCCTGTCTTCAGGTTCCTGCCTTTCTTGAGTCCTGTCCTGACTGCTTTATTTGGTTAACTGTGAGTGAAATAAACAGTTCCTCCACAGGTTGCTTTGGTCATGGTGTCTCGTCACAGCAGAAGTTGCCCTAACGAGGACAAGTGCTAATAGGATATTAGTATGGCCCAGTTTTAACTAATTTTAACCAAAAGTTTTCCTTAAAACACTTATTTATTAGTACTTAACAAACACCTATACCTATAACCTAATACCTAAAACCTAATACCTATCTAAGAACACTCTAATACCTACCTAAGAATACCCTAATACCTATCTAAGAACACCTAACTAACCCTATTTTAATTTTCTTAAAAGGACATTACAGGATAACTTGGTTTTGGCAATTTTGTATACTATAGTCCCAGCAGGCAGTCCCTTTTAAGCTTAGTGTCCTTGGGCCTAACTTTACCAGTTCATATGGCAAGTTTATTTCAACCACTAGATTGTGACCAACTTATAAAGTCATTGTGTTTTAACTGCTAAACTGAGGTCAGCTTCTTCCATCAGCTGAGACTTGTTTCTATAGTCTCCTTGGCCTGTGTATGCTCCCTGGCCTAAAGCTTTTCTGAGCAGCTTCCCAACTCTGGTTGCCTCGCTCACTTGTCCGGCGTTCTTGAGCCCCTAGACTGATGCCTTTAATGTCTAGTTTTTAAAGAACTCTCTCTCAGCACATTTTATGCCATGCCTTTTCTGCCAGCCTTTTTTTCAAAATTTATTTATTTATTGCTTCAGGTTACATCTCCATCGTAGTGTCCTCTTTCCACCCTTCCCAGTCCTGCCCTCCCACCCTCTACCCCCTAACCCTTCCATCCCACTCCTCTGGAGTGGCGTGTCCCTACATAACAGTCCCCCGCCCCAGTTCAGCAGTCATATGAGGGCCAAGAGCCTCCTCATACACTGGGGGCCTACAAGGCAGCACCACTAGGGCAAAGTGTCTCATTGACAGGAAAAACAAAGTCTATGTTCCTGTTCCCTTTGGTGCATTGGTTGTAGTATAGTTATCCTGTACTATATCTCTGCCAGCCTTCTTAGGCGGGCTTACAGGACGTGCCTCAGGCTATTGCAGCCTATACACTGTCTAAGGCCATATCTTACAGTGCAATTCTCGAGTGTGTCTTCTCAGTCTGTGAGGGCAAGAGGAAGAGGGCGCCCTGTGGAGGTCTCTGGCTTATATATTGCATCATCTTTTCATCCTTGGTGGTCTCTAGGGCCCACAAGATTTCTAAGATACCCAGCAGTCCCATGGCTTCTCTTGGCAACTAAAGTCATCTGCGGCAGCTTGTGAGGTTTCTTAGCCATGCCCCTTCAACAGGGCATTTCATTGTTTCTCACAGAGCTATGGCCTCTGGGCTCTGTCCATCTCGGCAAGTTCAAGGGATGTCAGTCTAATTCTTTATGTGCTGCCAGATGCTAAGCTGCATACTAATTCACTAACTTCTACCACAACTAAAATCCTTACTCATCTTATTGCAAACGAAATCCCTTTCTGAGATGGGTCCCAGGATTCTACCTATCCCGTCTTGTATATATGGAGAACACATTGTAACCAGTGGCATTCATCTTCAGGTAAAGACTCACTGAAGACGGATTTCTTCCCAAGAACTCAGTAGAAACTCCTCTCTCGATCCTCACTCTTCTCAGAGCAAATTCATTTCATTATAGTGGAAGGAACTTTGTTTCTTTTTTTCCCCCCCTCCCTCCCTGTCCTTTCTCCTTTCTATTCCTTCTTTATTTTTTATTTTAACAGAACCATTTATGTTCTAGACCTTAAGGGCAAAGAGTTATCTAATGATTACTTGTGAAAATATTCCGATCTATGATTTTGTGTTTCTGAAATGTTTTTAAGTTAGAACATACAAAATTAAGGATGAAGATAGCTCTTCTCTTTAAAATTAGTCAGTGCCACCTCATACTCAGTAGTTCTCCTGATCATTGTAACTGTTCCCTGGAGGACTTCCTCAGAGGATGGCAGAATCTTTGAAGGAAAGCCTGGCTCATAGGCTACAGAGCAGATGCTAAGTTTAAACAAATGGTGGGACATTTCTCAAACAGTGAGACCTAGAGTGAGGGTGCAAGGAACACATTGCTGGTAGTTAGATTAAACCACAGGAAACTAGTACTGCTCCCTGCTGTCCTGCTGCCATAAAAGAAGAAGCAGCTCACCCAATGTAAAGTCCAGTAGCAGTTAGTCAACAATATGCACACATATTCTGTACATGCCATGCAGGACAATGACTGGCCTTGAAGATGATTTTAATTTCGAGGTCATGCAGAATTCTTGGCTACACATAGGTTTGACTTTTTGTGCTTATTTATGTAAGCTCAAAATTGAACACATGAATTTTGGCATAATTCTTTCCCTGTAACACAAGAAAAAATAACATAAGATTACATTCATACACTAGGAATCCATGTTCCCAGGTCCCTTCTAATGGCTGGTATTGAGCAAATAACAGGCTTTGTTCATTTATGTTTGCCAAGTTGGCGGTGGGGTGCATGACAGGTCAGCAGTAGAACCTAAGCATTCTGTATAATAGTATCCATTTCTAGATAGTTAAGGATTGAGCAAGGGAGCCAAGTTCTTCATTCTTAAAGATGTTTAGAAAGATGGAGACCTGGCATATGTGAATAGTTAATTATAAAGTAATATCACAAATAAATACATTCTGTGAGTGATATAAAAATAATTATAGCAGCAGTTCTCAACCTGTGGGTTGTGACTCCTTTTGGGGGGGGGGGCACATATCAGCCGGCATATCAGATACTTACTTTATGATTTATGCCAGTAGCCAAACTAGAGTTAGGAAGTAGCAACGAAACAATTTTATAGTTGGGGGGTCACCATAACATGAAGAATTGTATTAAAAGGTCATAGCATTAGGAAGGCTGAAATAATAATTTGGAAAATTACTCAGGTTAGGAGATTGAACGGATTCTGGGAAGCTTCCTAGTTGTGCATAGGTGAGGGAGAAGGACAGGAGAAATCCCAGTTGTTCAGTACTTTTGTTTATAACAAGGAAGGTTGGTCTGAAATTGTAGCTTATATTCACCAAGAGTGTCAGTTCTTGATTTGTTCACATAAAAATGTTTTACTACTTTTAAGTTTTACTTGATACCTATGTTTATAGTCAAGTAGTCTTAGATTTTTTTTTTCTTTTTGCAATAGAAAATTCAGGAATAAGCAAGGGCAGCTTTAAAATACATTTATGATCTAGAGGGATCCAAGAAGCGGTGGCCTGCACGGATGTATTTTGATTTCGGGGTTAACAGCCACAGGGCGGCGAGTGTTGCAGGACACTGTACAAACGGCTCGACCCCTTCTAAATCTCACCCAACCACCCAGGGTCCCTGGGCAGGACGCTCCTTTCCACTCTCAGACACGCAAGGAAGCCGCTGGACCCGGGAATCGGGATCCCCCATCCCCCACCAGGAGAGACTCTGGGTAAGTTCCAATTTAATACCCAGCAGGTGGATTCAGATCCCACACAGAGATAATCCACACCCTGCTGGGCACCCCAAGGTCTCCCACAGACTATCCAGCTATCTGGCGAAAGGTTGCGACCCTTGGAAGTGAGCGCAGCTCGGCTGTAAAGTGCCTTCAGACTGCAGAACACAACCCACTGCTGTGATGTCACTGGCCAGTTTCCAAGCCATGGGAGCGGGAAGGCCATTGGGGGTGAGGGGCAGATTTACCCACCACAGGAACCAACCCCGGGCAAACTCCGAGATATTTGAAACTGTCCTATATTGGACTTTTGTACTAGTACTGGCCCTTCCGGCAGGGAACCACAACTTACTTGTACAGAGCTCCACCACCTGGATTAGTTAGGTCTCCACCTAGGAGGCAGGGCTGAATGACTCACCTTATAGGGGTGGAGTAAGGCAACTCGAATCCTACAAAGCGCCCCCTTTGGACCCAAGTCCAGAAGACAGCTAAAAAATTCCACATGGCCAGAGGCCCCAGACCAAAAAAAAAAAAAAAAAAAACAGAGTGAAATGACTCCAACAAAAGAAAGAGCAACGCTATTCCACCCAGCCCGAACCACCTCACCACAGCTGAAACACATGAAAACGATGACAATTCTACAATACATAAAGTGATAGAGTCCTTTCAAGAAGAACTTAAATCTATGAAGGAATTCAAAGAAGCCACAATTTTACAAGTCAAAACAACGAATAACACCATTAAAGAGCTCCAAGCCAAGGTGACTCAGCTTGAACAGGAAAAAGACAGAGCAATGAAAGATTTCCAGGCAAAAACAAGCAAACTGGAGAAGGAAATACACAAAATGAACAATACCATTCAAGACATGAAAATAGAAATGGAAACATTAAAGAAAACACAGTCAGAGTTAAAAGAGGAAATGGAGAATCAAGGGAAGAGAACAGAAACTATGGATGTGAGTATCAAAAATAGGATGCAAGAGATGGAAGACAGGATCTCAGGCATGGAAGATTCGATGGAAGAAATCAGTACAACATCCAAAGAAAATGAGAAAGCTAAAAAATCTCTCACCCACAACATCCAAGAAATCAAGGACTCAATGAAAAGATGGAACCTAAGAATTACAGGCATAGAGGAAAGAGAAGAGTCCCGACTCCAAGGTCCAGGAAATATCTTCAACAAAATCATAGAAGAAAATGTCCCAAACCTAAAGAAAGAGATGCCAGTAAAAATCCAAGAGGCTTACAGAACACCAAACAGATTAGATCAGAAAAGAAACTCCTCTCGCCACATAATAATAGAAACTCCAAATGTAGAGAACAAAGAAAGGATATTAAAAGCTGTAAGAGAAAAAGGCCAAGTCACATACAATGGCAGACCCATCAGAATCACACCTGACTTCTCCTCAGAAACTTTAAAAGCTAGAAGGGCCTGGACAGATGTCCTACAAGCCCTGAGAGAACATAGGTGCCCAGCCAGACTACTATACCCAGCAAAACTCTCTATTAACATAGATGGAGTAAACAAGATATTCCATGACAAAATCAAATTCAAACAATATCTCCCCACAAACCAAGCCCTACAGAAGATGCTAGAAGGAAAATTCCAACACAGAGAAGATAACTACACCCAAGAAAACAGAGGAAATAAAAACCTCCACAGCAACTAAACAAAAAGAAACACAAGATGACCAGCTATACCAAAATAATGGGAAATAACAGCCCCTGGTCACTAATATCCATCAACATCAATGGAATAAATTCGCCAATAAAAAGACACAGACTACAGACTGGATCCGTAAACAAGACCCATCTTTTTGCAGTATACAAGAAACACACCTCACTATTGATGATAAACACTATCTCAGAGTAAAGGGCTTGGAAAAGGTTTTCCAAGCAAATGGACCCAGGAAACAAGCTGGAGTAGCCACCCTAATATCAAACAAAATAGACTTCCAATTGAAGTTAATAAAAAAAGACAAAGAAAGGCATTACATACTCGTTAAAGGAAATATCCACCAAGAGAACATCTCAATATTGAATATCTATGCCCTAAATACAAAGGCACCTACATTTAAAAGAAACGCTTCTAAAACTTAAATCACACATCGATCCAAACACTTTAATAGTGAGAGACTTCAACACCCCACTCACAACTATGAACAGATCATCAAGACAGAAGCCAAACAGAGAAATAATGAGTCTAACAGAGATCATGAACCAAATGGACCTAAGAGATATCTGCAGAACGTTTCACCCAAACACAAAAGAATACACCTTCTCAGCACCTCATGGAACCTTCTCCAAAATTGACCATATAGTTGGACACAAAGATAGCCTCAACAGATACAAGAAAATTGAAATAACCCCTTGTATCTTATCAGACCACTATGGAATAAAGCTGGACTTCAATGGCAAAAGAATCAACAGAAGTCTACACTCACACGGAAATTGAACAACTCTTTACTAGAGGACCACTGGGTCAGGGAAGAAATAAAGAAGGAAATCAAAGACTTCTTAAAATCCAATGAAAATGAAGACACAACATACCCAAACCTATGGGACACAATGAAAGCTGTGCTACGAGGAAAGTTCATAGCACTAAGTGCCTTCAAAAAGAAAATTGTGACAGCTCATATTAGCGAATTAACAGCTAAACTGGGTGAATTGGAAAAAAAAAAGAAGCAAACACTTCCAAGAGGAGCAGAAGGCAGATCATCAAACTTAGGGCTGAAATCAACAACTTAGAAACAAAAAGAACTATACAAAGAATCAATGAAACCAAGAGTTGTTTCTTCGAGAAAATCAACAAAATAGACAGACCCTTAGCCAAATTAACTAAAAGACAGAGGGAGAAAACACAAATCAATAAAATCAGAAATGAAAAGGGAGAAATAGCAGACATTGAGGAAATCCAGAGAATATTTGGATCCTACTTTAAAAATTTATACTCCACCAAATTTGAAAACTTAAGTGAAATGGACAATTTTCTTGATAGATTCCACCTACCAAAGTTAAATCAAGATCAGATAAGCAGATTAACCGGTCCTATAACCCTTAAAGAAATAGAAACAGTCATTAAAAATCTCCCAACTAAAAAAAGCCCAGGGCCATATGCTTTAGCACGGAATTCTACTGGACCTTCAAATAGGAGCTAACACCAATACTTTTCAAACTCTTTCACAAAATAGAATCTGAAAGAACATTGCCGAACTCATTCTATGAGACCACAGTCACCCTGATTCCTAAACCACACAAAGACCCAACAAAGAAAGAGGACTTCAGACCAATCTCCCTTATGAACATAGATGCAAAAATACTTAAGAAAATACTAGCAAACTGAATTCAAGAACACATCAAAAGTTTCATACACCATGATCAAGTAGGCTTCATCCCAGGAATGCAGGGATGGTTCAACATACAAAAGTCTATCAACATCATTCACCATATAAACAAGATGAAAAAAAAAAACACATGATAATCTCGCTAGATGCAGAAAAAGCATTTGACAAAATCCAACACCCCTTCATGCTAAAAGTTCTGGAGAGATCAGGCATACAAGGACCGTACCTAGAAATAATAAAGGCAATATAGAGCAGACCAGTGGCCAACATCAAATTAAATGGAGAGAAACTTGAAGCATTTCCTCTAAACTCAGGGACAAGATAAGGATGTCTACTTCAATATAGTACTTGAAGTTCTTGCTAGAGCAATAAGACAACTAAAGGAGATCAAGCAGATAAACATTGGAAACGAAGAAGTCAAATTATCCCTATTTGCAGATGATATGATAGTATACATAAGCGACCCCAAAAATTCCACCAGAGAACTCTTACAGCTGATAAACACCTTTAGCAAAGTGGCTGGATACAAAATTAATTCAAAAAAGTCAGAAGCCCTTCTTTATACAACAAACAAATGGGCTGAGAAAGAAATAAGGGAAACAACCCCCTTCACAATAGCCACAAACAACATAAAATACCTGGGGGTAACTCTAACCAAGCAAGTAAAGGACCTGTACAACAAGAACTTCAAGCCCTTGAAGAAAGAAATGGAAGAGGCCTTTAGAAGATGGAAAGATCTCCCACGCTCATGGATAGGTAGGATCAACATAATAAAAATGGCCATCCTACCAAAAGCAATATATAGATTCAATGCAATTCCTATCAAAATACCAACACAATTCTTTATAGACTTGGAAAGAGCTATTCTCGATTTCATATGTAACAACAAAAAGCCCAGAATAGCTAAATCAATACTGTAAAATAAAATAACATCTGAAAGTATCACCATCCCAGATTTGAAGCTGTACTACAGAGCAATAGTTGTAAAAATAGCATGGTGTTGGTATAGAAACCGACCAGTAGATCAATGGAATCGAATTGAAGATCCATAAATAGACCCACACACTTATGGCCACCTAATTTTTGACAAAGAAGCCAAAAGTGCACAATTGAAGAAGGACATTATCTTCAACAAATGGTGCTGGTCCAACTGGATGTCCACTTGTAAAAGAATGAAATTAGATCCATACTTATCACCTTGTACAAAACTTAAGTCCAAGTGGATCAAAGTCCTTAATATAAGGCCGGTCACACTAAATCTACTAGAAGAAAAAGTGGGAGAAACCCTCGAACTCATTGGCACAGGCGACAACTTCCTGAACAGAACACCAACAGCTCAGGACCTGAGATCAACAATCAATAAATGGGACTTCATGAAACTGAAAAGCTTCTGTAAGGCCGAAGACACTGTCATTCTAACAAAACGGTAGCCTACAATCTGGGAGAAAATCTTCACCAACCCCACATCTGACAGAGGGCTAATATCCAAAATCTACAAAGAACTCAAGAAATTAAATGCCAAGAAACCAAATAATCCAATCAAAAAATGGGGGACAGAGCTAAATAGAGAATTCACAAAGGAGGAATCCCTAATGGCTGAGAGACACTTGAAGAAATGCTCAACATCCTTAATCATCAGAGAAATGCAACTCAAGACGACTCTGAGATTCCATCTCACACCTGTCAGAATGGCTAAGATCTAAAGCTCAAATGACAGCACATGCTGGCGAGGGTGTGGAGAAAGGGGTACCCTACTCCATTGTTGGTGGGAGTGCAGGCTTGTGCAACCACTATGGAGCTCAGTCTGTTGATACCTTAGAAAACTTGGAATAGCTTTACCTCAGGACCCAGCCATACCACTTCTGGGTATACACCCAAATACCTCTTGATGGAATCATAAGGAAGTTTCCTCATCTATGTTTATAGCAGCCTTATTTGTAATAGCTAGAAACTGGAAACAACCCAGATGTCCCTCAACCAAAGAATGGGTTAAAAAAGTGTGGTACATCTACACAATGGAATATTATTCAGCTATCAGGAACAATGAAATTATGCAATTTGCAGCCAAATGGATGGAACTAGAAAAGCTCATCCTGAGGTAGCTAACCCAGACTCAGAAGCATGCATATGGCATCTATTCACTTATAGTAGGATTTTAGCTATATAGTAGAAGGTATCGATACTACAACTAACATACCAAAGGGAACTTGGACATAGACTTTTTATTTGTTATTTTTATTTTTTTAAATTATTTTTTATATATTTTTATATTTTTTCTATTTTTTTAGTCTTTTTTATTTATTTGTCTGCTTATTTGTTTGTTTGTTTTTTAGTTCTCTCTCCTGGGCAATGAGACACTTTTCACTGATGGTACTCCCTCGTAGACCCCCAATGAATAAGGAGGCTCTTGGCCCTCATACGACCTCTCAAATGAGATGAGGGACTGTTATATAAGGACACCCCACCCCAGAGAAATGGCATGGAAGGGATAGGAGGTAAAGAAAAAAAATGAAATGTGATGTTTTGGCCTTTTACTACTAATTGTCATAAACTGTTTAGGATAATTAAGAAATGCAAACTAATAGTTATGCAAGCCGGTCATTCTGTTAGGTACTATGACAGCCTATTATAGTTATTTTCTAAGCTAATCAGAAATAAAGCTGCTAAGAGACAAGCAACATCTGTTTACCCTAATATAAGAGATAGATAGGGCCTCTTCAAAAACCTCAAGAGATCTGCAGAATATGAAATTCAAAGATGTTTTCGTAACTTTAGATTTTTTTATATCGAGACATATCAACTCCTGACAGCACCCCCTATTCTACCCTAAGTAGAAGATGAGCATTGAAGAATCTGCAGTGGGAGATGATTGAATTAGTTGCAACCCTATCTCTTGGTAGGAAAAGCCCCTTGCCCCAACTGTAGACACAATGCTGTCCAAAAAGGACAAAACCTGGAAGCAGGTAATTCGACGGCCTAGCTCTGCCAAGACACGGTAGACAAGTCCTTCATAACCCCTCCTCTATAATCAGTGTCTGTCAGAAAAACGGGGCCAAATGACTGAAGATCGATGCTGTAATGTATGGAGAGAAAATGGGAACTGTCCAGGCAGCCACTGGTATGTCATTTCTTAGTATGGGAAGCTGCAGGCCCTGTACTTCCTATAAAATCAATATATTTATCCCTCTCAGGTCTCTGAGGTGGTTGAAGAACAGATAACTGGAGCCTCATAATTATATTTTGAGTGGTTTAGGAGTTAAGAGAGTTTTATAGATCTAAGAAGATGCTTTTAAAATTGTTGCAAGTTAGTATGAATTTTGAGTTAGATATAGAACTTTAAACTCATGGAGATGGTTAGATAGTAGAATGTCAAAGTCAGGTGCCAAATACATAGGGACTAGACATTGGGAATGTACGCTAAGCCATATAACCCTCATAACTGTGGCCTAATTAGCTCTGTTGTTTTGTATTGTATTTATTATTATAAGAGAAAGAGCCATTTTTTGGACTGAAAGGGGAAACTGTAGGGGGAAATAAGGTATACCTTAAACTTAAAAAAAAAAGGGAAGAAGATGGGGGGTTGAGGGTGGGACTGCAGGAGGGAATATGGAGGGGACTGCAATTGAGATGTAACTTGAAGAAATAAAAAATAAAGGAAAAAAAGATAAAATAAATAAATAAAATAGACTTATACAAATGTAAATGGTAGAGAGGTTTAAAATATTTGTTTTGCATAATTGACTAATGTGTAATTAGGTTTATGGTTTTCAAATATGAACATATATATTATTATAAGTACACTTTAGGATTTTCAACTTGAGAAGAACAGTTATTTTGTCAGATATTTCTAGAAACTTTTAAAAAATAGAATATCTTAAAATATCTGTATCTAGTTATCTATCTCTCTATCTACCTACCTACCTACCTACCTACCTACCTACCTACCTATCATCCATCCATCATCTGTCATCTCTACACACACACACAGCCCTTCGTATAAATATAAAGCCATTGTTTTCAATTGTGAAGTACTTTTATGCAGTAGTGTTTGTTTCTCTTGTGAATTACAATTTCTTAGGGAGGGTTCAGTTATTTGTTTTTTTTTTCTTTAATCATTTTATGAACTTTTAAGATTACTAAGTCACTAGGTGACTTTTTAAAGCCTCACATATCTTATTAGATTAATATCAATTGCTTAATGATAAGAAGTATTAAAATATATTTCCCAGATTTTTATATTTCCCATGGAACCAAACACAAGACTAAACATATATGGTGTGTCCATTCTCTCTCTCATGCACATATACACACATGCATTGATGGATGGTTACTAGAATTTGTGGGTAAATAGTTGAGTGAACTAATTAATTAATATTTTTAATTTTTATGTATGTATATATACACAGAGGCAGATATGTATTTAATCTATTTTGAATAGTTTAAGAGTTTTTCAAGATATATGCTACAAAATACACACACACACCTCTATAGCCAAATAGGTTTAGAAATGTGGCATGTTTATATCAAAAAACCTTAAAATAATAGCTCATTAAAGATTCTGATGAAAGAAACTAATTTACATGTAGTCTAGCATTTTTCAATTGTAAATAAGAAATGCTGTGTAAAATTGTGTGTTTGTGTCTCTGAGTGTGTGTATCTGCTTCTATTTGTATAAAAACATGGATATGTAAAGTAACTTTCATTTGATCAAGTGGGAGACCCGATGCTGGTGATTCAGCAAGAAGGAGAAGCACTTGAAGCTGCTTTCATAATCCATTACATAGGTGCAGTAAATATATATTTGAACTAAATGCCAAATTGTTTACTTAATTACTGGGGTACCACTAGTACCGGTGCTGTAGTGGACAACTGTGATCTTCTGTTTTCCCTGTGTCCTAGTCTAGCTTTTTCCCTGACTTGTGCATTCCTTTACTGTTTCTGCCCAGTTTCTCCAGCCTTTACTTTGTTTTCATGCCCAAAGAACTAAAGCCGCTGGAAAGCTTAGTTTAGATACTCAGCGTTTATTCACTTTAGACATTAAATTGTTCAGTTCTGTTTGGTGTGTTTATTATTCAAGGCAATGTAATGAGGAAACAAGTTATTCAGCATCAAATTCTGCATCTTGAATTACAAAGAAAACATTTAAAATCAAGTAGAAAGAACTTGGGTTTTGTTTGGCTTTTCTCTTTTAAGGCATATCATAAGGAATCCAAATCCAATGTTACCTGCTAATAGAAAAACAAACTCAGTGACTGAATGTTTAACCACTAACTGAAGGAGAAATTGAATTTAAACACTTACATTTAAAACAGTTAGTTTTAACTTCTCTCTCTGGAAGGCACTATTGTAGTTCACCTTGGGCCTTCCCAGATAACACACTGCATTCGCTGGTCTTCCCTCTAGAGTCAGCATGCAACTGCTGAATTTTTTGGTCTGATGGTCATTAAGATGATCACTCAAAGTGCTTGAGGGTTTTCTTGGTTGCTAGTGCTACATCTATAATGCTATATGTATCTTCAAAATAACCTGTGTGTTCCAAAAACTCACTTTAAATCTAAATTTTAAATTTCTATTAACTTATTTAATTAATTAGAAGATATGTCAACACTGACAGTTTTGTAATGTAATGGGCAAATTGCCTTACCATTTAATCCTTAATTAAATATTGAACCACTTCAACAAAATTGCCCTCACATAAAGAATACTGAATAAGGTATGTACAAAAAAGAAATGAAGAGAAAGGGAAATAAAAAATCCTCCATTAGAATGATCAGCTTTTCTTCTGTGGTAAATATCGGGGAGGTTGGGCAGTTCTGTTCTTATTTCAGGTATTGGAGCTGAGGGGCATTAAGGTTCAGCCACAGTGAGAATTCAACGTTCTTTTACTGCCCAGTAGTTCAATATAAGACTTTAATGTCAACTTGGAAAAGGTCATGGATCTTAGCTGGCTAAAGTCTATGAAGATACTATGTTGCTGTTCAAGGGGACATAGTGGAAAAGTTGCAAAAATAAATTCAGGTTTTTATCCCCATCTAATAAAATGACAAAAAGCTGTTATGACCCAGTTTGAGATGGCATGAGAGTTGTCTGACACAGGGACACTGGGTTTTGGGATGAAGTACAGGCCAAGAACTTAGTCTCAGATGTGTGGATGAAAGGGTAAACTGACAAGCTTAATTTCAAAACAGTAACACTCTATCTCTGTAGAGCACATTATGTTGGGTTTACACACTTTGCTTTTTAGATGCCTGTCTTAGAGCTTCTGTTGTATGGCTTCTCTTGCTGTGCATCTAAGCTTGTATATAAGTAGGGTTGAGTATTAGGAAGAATATGTCGATAGCTTTGTTCCTCTTCTAAATAATGAAAAATCGTTTTATTATTAAAAATTAATGGTATTGATATCTTTAGTATGCCTTATTAGTTTCATATAACTTTGTTTCTAATTATCTAATTTCTAATGGTAGTTAAATTCAAATTTTAATCTTTGTGAACAATGTATCTTTTTCCAACGTTTTCATTAATTGCCATGTAAATTGTTTTTCTAAAATATTTCTGAGGTCAACTAGATTGATGGAGGAGACTATCTTCAGACTGGTTTTGTACAGGCTGGCCTTGAACTCATGACCCTTCTGCTCATGCCTCCTTAGTGCTGGGATCATAGGCATATGACACCATGCCCAGCTGATGGGCTTGTTTTGCTATTATTAAGGTAAAAGGTCTTTGGAAATAGCTGAGTCCAAAAGATTAACTTAATTTGAGATACAGAGTACAAAGACCTTAGAATTAGATTGAACATTTGTGTTTTGGTTTTTATGTAGAACCATCTTTCTTAATTTTTTTCTGGGAAATAATTTCTCTCAATGTATTTCTTTGGCTTTTTTTGTCTAGCTTCATGTACTGGGTTGGGTAGGCTGATGCACCGGTGGGGAAGCCATAGTGTGCATGAGCTCTGGAACCCTGATACACATTCCAGGCCTTATTAGCCCTTCATGTAGGACTGAATTGTCTTTCTTTCATTGTACATAGAATATACTGCCTGTGTCATTGTAAAGCAACAACCGAAGGTCAGACTGGATTGGTATTAATTAGGCCCATTGTATTTACCACCATATATCACTATTCTGTTCTGCATTAGAAATCTGAGGGCTTTCACAACTTGAGGGATTACATTCTGACTTCTTCAGTTCTTGTTGAACTACTTTCATAACGTGGTCAAGTTTACCTATTTATTAACATGTCCAGAATATTTACCACAATATAGTCATTCATCTAACCATAATGTGCCAGATATTATGATCGATAATTCTCCCAGCTCCGAAAGGTAGATAGTAGGTACTTAATTTCACAGATAAGGGGTAGTTTCCATGCCATCTAAATCTGTACGTTTATGTATAATTTGTTACAATGCTTTCTATGGAATTACCTATAATTCATTTTTTAAAATAAATTTATAGACCTTTGGTCAGCTTAATCTTTTAAAAAGCACTTAAAATAATGTTTTTATTTTTTGAGAATTTCATACATGTATTTCAGTCATATCCATTCCCTCCCGCGACTCTTCCACTTCCCTTCATTCATTCTATCTCCCCCTTCCCTCTCCCTTTCCTCATACCCCTTATTCTCTCCCTCTCCCTCTTGCTCTCTCTGAACACCACTGAGTCCAACTGTGTTGACTGACTGCTTCCAGTTCTGCTCTAAAATGTGGCTTCTCAAAAGGCCTTCAGTGTTAATTGTCCCTCCCCACATCCCTTCCTCTAGCCTGCCCTCCCATCTCTCACTCTATTCAATCTTTCCTGTTCCATTTCCCTGCTTTCCCTTTTATAATAGTCTATTTTCCCTTCCTTGAAAGATTTCCTCCTTCCTGTTGGCCCTTTACTAGTTGCCTAACCTCTGAAACACACACATCCACATATGACAGAAAAACGGGATTTTTGTCTTTGTGGATATGGGTCTCTTCACTCAGGAAGACTGTTTCAGTTCTGAGCATTTGCCTGCAAATATCATAGTTGTATTTTTCTAACTTCAAGAGTAGTCAGTGTTTCTAACTGCCAATTCGTGTGTGTGTGTGTGTGTCTGTGTGTGTGTGTGTGTGTGTGTGTGTGTGTGTGTGTGTGTGTGTGT